>JASDQU010735314.1:99120-114018 GCA_032191745.1 Picea mariana
TGAGTGAATGAGGTGCCTTCCTCTCTTATTTATACTAGATGAGGGACGCTAGGGTTATGTCTCTTCATCAAGCAGGGTCGACTTCTCCAACTAGTGGTTAAAACTACTTTAATTAGACCTATGGGACGATTTCTCAATTAACATCATTTGACTGGGGTTTGACCAATCCACAAAAGGGGATTTGGTCATACATAAGTCCCGACATGAGCAATCCACAAAAGGAGATTGATCTATATAATAATAACTCAATTATATTTAGAATATTCTTCATAGTTACAATATTTGAACACTTCCCCTTAACAAGAAGTGTATTCTACAATACAACATCATCACGAGAGAGAGATGGAAACAACATCATCAACATTTGAAACATTGACTGACATATCTATAAATCATAGGAAGTTTTTCTCATCATCAATAACATCATCTTTCATCGCATGGAGCTGGAGTAGCATCATCATTATCTGCATCAACATCAATTAGCATAATTCTAAGGCAACAACATCAACACCATCATTAATAGCATGAGGTTCGTATAACATCGTCAACAACAACACAAGGCTGATACATCATCAACAACAACACGAGGCTGGAACAACAACGTCATCAACAACACGAGGCTGGAACAACAACATCATCAACAACACGAGGCTGGAACAACATCATCATCAACAACACGAGGGTGGAGAAACAACATCATCAACACGAGGCTGAGATAACATCATCATCATCATATAGAAAAAAAATGAGGTAGGTGTAACAAAAACATTTTGTGGTACTTTGACAGTCCCTAGGGATATGCCCAGGAATCATAAGATTCCCTAGGATATAAAATCCTAACAGATCTACCACGTGGTACTCTGACAGACCGTCCTTACCGGACCTTTGGGATCTTCCCAAGAATAAAAAAATTCCCTAGGATATAAAATCCTAACGGAGCTACCACTACTAACCACAACTGACATATACATGCACATGTACTCTGACAGATCATCCTTACCAGACCTTCAGGATCTGTCTAGGGATGATGAATCCCCTAGGATATAAAATCCTAATGGAGATACCTGTTGTTGGTCAGGATACCATAGTATCATTGACATCACTCCCGCTTTCGAGGGAGGTCCTTTTGGACAACACCAAGCTTGTCTCGTAAGTGCTCAAACTTCACATGAGACAAAGGCTTGGTCAACACATCTGCAACTTGCTCATATGTGCCAACATATTAAAGCTTTATAGCTCCCCTCTGTACCATATTATGAATGTAGTGATACCAGATATCTATGTGCTTTGACTCATCATGGAACACTAGGTTCTTCGTCATATTTATGAAACTTTGGTTATCGCATAGAATCATGGTGGCTTCCATCTCCATATTGAATAGACCTATCAACAACTTCCGAAGCCATATGACTTCACAACTGGTGGAACATGCATCAATGTATTTTGCTTCTATTGTGCTGAGAGGAATATTGGATTGCTTCCTACTCTACCATGAAGTCATGGTTGACCCCAGACTGAAACAACATCCTGAAGTGCTCTTTCTATCAGAAACGCTTCCAGCCCAATCTGAATCAATATAACCAACCAATCGTAGGTCATGATCTCCAATATAGCAGAGACCAAAGTCCAATGTACCCTTAAGGTATCTCATCACATGTTTTATAGCAAGAAGGTGAACACGTCTGGGCTCTATTGGGTACTGAATCAAGGTGTTCACAACAAAACATATATTTGGTCTGGTATTCGTCAGATACATCAATGATCTATTGATATGTCTGCATAGCGTAGCATCAACCAATTCTGATGAAGTATCAACCATGAGCTTCAACTTTGTTTCCATGGGTGTGTTCATGGCTTTACATTCCAACATATAAAATCTCTTCAGTATTTCAACTGCATACTTCCCTTGGTTAAGAAATATCTTCTCCGGGCTCTACCAAACTTCAAGACCTAAGAAATAGTGCATGAGGCCTAGGTCTTTCATCTCAAATTCTGCAACGAGCTTCTTCTTACAATCAATGATGAGCTTTTCTTCTCCAGTTAAGAATAAGTCATCCACATACAACAACAATATAAATGAATCATCATTCATAACCTTAAAGTAAAGGTTAGAATCAACTTTACTTTTGGTAAAGCCCAAGATCATTAGGAAACTGTCAATTCTTCCATACCAAACTCTAGGATCTTTCTTCAACCTGTACAGAGCCTTCTTCAACCCGCAGACATGAGTCTTTCTATATTCAACTTCAAACCCTTGAGGTTGTTCTACATACACTTCTTCTTTAATAACACCATTTAAGAAGGTTGTTTTCACATCCCTCTGGTGTAACTTCCACTTCATCTTGGCTACAAGAGCTATGATGGTTCTGATAGAAATGTATCTGGCTACAGGAGAAAACGTCTCTTCATAATCAATGCTTTCCTTTTGAGAAAAGCCACGAGCTACAAACCTTTCTTTATGTTTTTAATACTTCCATCTGCAACATGTTTTATCTTGTATAACCATTTGGAAGATACCACATCTTTGTTTTTCGGTCTGGGAACTATTTTCGATACATCATTCTTTATAATGGATTGGTATTCTTCTATCATGGCATCTGTCCATTCTTTCCTTTGAATGGATTCTTCAAAGTAAGTAGGCTCCTTTTATATGAGATCACACATCAAATCCATATAACTGGAGAGTGACTTGGGTTTCTTGATTTGTCTCATGGTTCCTTTTGGGGCACCATACTTCTCTCCATATTGAATAAACTCTCTTGCCCAAGCTGGATTTCTCTTGTGAGAGATCATCATTTGGGGAGGTTCTTGAGATTCTATCATATCATGATCTTCTTGAATCTTATCATCAGGGGTAACTGTAACTTCTCTCACTGGTTCTGCAACTCTGGGAGCTACAAGTTGTTCTTCATATACTTATTCAAGCTGGCATCTCCTTGATTTCTTGAGTGCTGCATCTTCATCAAAGGTTACGTCTTTGCTAATGTCAATATGATTCTAACCTGGTATGTAAATTCTGAAGGCCTTAGAGACCTCACAATAGCCAACTAATATTCCCTTCTTTCCTGAAGGGTCCAGCTTGGTTCTCCTTTCTTTCGAAATGTGCACAAACACTAGACATCCAAATATTTTGAGATGGCTTACTTCTAGCTTCTTTCCGAAGAACATTTCTTTGGGGGTTTTGAATCCAAGTGCACTATGGGACAATCTGTTTTGGACATACATTGTTGTTTTTTCTGCTTCAGCCCATAAGTGTATTAGAAGATCTTGATCATGGATCATGCTCTTCACTGCTTCCATTATAGTTCTATTCTTTATTTCTACTACACCATTTTGCTGAGGATTATAGGGAGTGGTGAGCTCCCTCTTAATCTCGACATCTCAGCAAGAGCTTACAAATTCTTTTGTAAAACCTGGTACATATAGTACATCCTTCATTTTCATTGGGGTCCTTGAATCAAGTTTGTAGGTGGATTCTCCCACTCCTTTGATAGGGTACTGGTAATCATATTTGAGTGTAACTTTCTGGGGAAAGTTATTTTCTGTAAGGCTAGAGAGAATGTCTCTTTGACTTGTCTTTTGCTTAGATGCACCATTGTCTATGAGCCAAGTATCCTCTCCAGGTGACACAGATCCTGAGAGGGCAGAGAATAAAACATAGTCTTAAATATTTTCTTTAATAATCTTTGTGGGTGGCTCATCATCTTCAACTGCATGGGCATGGTGTCTTTTGTTATTTCTCTTCTTGTATTCTTCTCTTTTGGCTGGACAATTATTAGCAATATGTACCATCTTATCTCTATGATAACATTGATAAGAGGAGAAATCATTTTCTCTTCTTTGATCTTTCTAAAACTTCTGGAATCTTCTTGGAGGGTTAGATTATTTATAGAAATGGGTGAATCTATTTGGGGAGTGAGATTCCTTATGTAGGTGGGTTTCCTTCTAGAAGTGAGACCTTTTCTTTACTCCTTTAGCATGAGAATCTAGGGCTTGATCTTCATTCCTTAGTAGTACTGCTTCTCGGTTAGCTACTCTTGCTTCTTCTTGAACACATTCTTCCCAAAGACTGTCAAATTGGAGATCCTCCTTTCTTGCATAGATAGTTTGGATGAAGGCATCCCAAGGTCTTGTGAGACCATTAAGAGTTGTCATTATGAGTTCATCTTCATCTAGGTTGTCTCCAGTTGCTTCTAGTTATTCCTTGAATTGAGAAACCCTAGAGAAATAGTCATGAACAATTTCTCCTTTATGCATCTTTGTATTCTTGAGTAGGGTTCTCATATTCATCTTCCGGTTGATATTCCTTCGTTCATAAATTCCATTTAGGGAATAAAACATTTCTTTTGGAGTATTCTTAGAAGACACTTGAGGGATCAAGTGGTCTTTAATAGAGTCTTCAATGAGTCTTTTGGCCTTAACCATATCCTTCTGGTACATTGCTTTAGATGCATCTTCTGCGGGTTTCGGTACATTTTCCTTTATGAATTTTGCAAGGTCATTCTCTTCAAGAATGAATACAATCGTGTACTTCCAGGAACATAGGTTTTCCACACCTTCTAACTTGTCAACAAGCTTAGTGCTTGTAGACATCTTGACCTAGAGTTGGGAAAATGACCAAAAATTGAAAGTGTTCAGAAATTGAATCTGAACTTACCAGGAGGTGCGCTGGGTTGAGGCGAGTAGGCTGGTGCAGTCTATTTTTAGAAAATCCAAAATTTACCCCTTGAAATTGGACCTGCGCAAATCTAGAATGATACTTCTGGTTCCCTGGTTCTCTGGTACCAGTGAAAACTAGGGTTTCAGTTTCTGGAGGCTTTGGCCATTGAAAAGGTGTGCTCAAGCGGCCAATGAGTTCGCTAGGCTAGGGAGCACTTCCCTAGATGATTTTTAGGCTAAAATTCCCTTTGAACAAAAAACCCTAATTTTCTTGTACGACAATAGTTACAATTTTGGTTACCCAATGAAAGGTGCTCTATTTAGTCAAGCTCTGATACCATGTTAAATTTAGAGCTGCTATTAAGTTCTTTTCAATTTACTACACAATAATAGCATAAGCAATATTACTAAAAGAAACACGATCACAAGGTACACAAAATTTTATCCTGGGAAACCCTCATGGGGGATAAAACCCAACAAAAACTTCCTTAATATAGATTGCCAGTACAATGCCAAGATAAAAGACCAAACTCTAGAGAATATCCAATACTGAGCAATGCGCCTCTCTCTTTTACTTCTCCTTCTTCTAAATGCAGTTTCCTTCAAATGTGCGCACTGGATGAGTGACTTGAGTGAGTGAGTGAATGAGGCACCTTCCTCTCTTATTTACACTAGCTAAGGGGTGCTAGGGTTATGTCTCTTCATCAAGCAAGGCCAACTTCTCCAACTGGTGGTTGAAACCACTTTAATTATCCCTAGGGGCCGACTTCTCAATTAACATCATTTTACTGGGGTTTGCCCAATCCACAAAAGGGGATTTGGTCATACATAAGTCCCGGCATGATCAATCCACAAAAGGGGATTGATCTATATAATAATAACTCAATTATATTTAGAATATTCTTCAGAGTTACAATATTTCAACACCTCCTTCCCATCAACCAAGAGAAGAGGGTCTAGTTCTTCGACTTCCATGGGGTCATGTGGTTGACCCCCTGATTCTTCCTCTCTAGAAACCTGTTGAATGGAATTAGAAAAATCATGATTGTTGGATTCCCTGGAGGAGGAGTTTATCTGTTGTGGCATGACCGTCATTTGTAACTATTGGAATTCAGCCTCTAAGGCATAAATCATCTACATCTGAACCTGAAGTAGTTCCAAAACATTTGTCGCACTTCCTACAATAACTTGTTCGAATTCATAAAGTTTCCCATTAATATTGTGGAGGGTTTGGTTGTTTTCTTGAGTGCGTCCTTGTGCCTATGGAGGATTTTCTTCACCTCTCTTCCATTGACAATGCCCATATTACCAGAAAAAGAATCTTGCACATAGAGTATCTTAAGCCACTAAAAACTAAAATCCCCAATTCCAAGTGAAACCCATTGTTATCAGAAAAATCAGTAAGTGTGAACACAAACGGATCTTCCCTAACTTCAACAAGAAATTAGAACAAAACAAGACAAAATATAAAACTTTCCCTAAGTTTTAATTATCAAGCATACTAACTAACAAGAGATAAATGACATACCTTTTAAATGTCGTTTGTCCTCGCTAGTGTCATCCTCGCTTCATTCCAAGGCTTATGGGATTTTTAACCTGTAAAAAGACATAAGCCAATGAAGTGAAAACAACAATGTATACTCAAAAAAACCTATGTATGTGATCAAGGAGTCATACAATAAAATAAGACCAATTTTATGGGAAAGAAATATATCACTGTATTAGAAATATGAAAAGGATAATACAACTGATGCCTTGATGTTGTAAGGTCCCTTCCAACAGTTCCTTGCTTCCCACACAATTCTACTCCACGAATTCTGAGAGTGTAGATTTGAAAGTCACTCACAATCTCAACTTGGCAAAGTGAAACTCATAGCCAACATACAAGCTCCAAAAACTCCAAGCTACAAAACTCAAGAACTAGCCATTCCAAAAACTCTCTAACCATTCCAAAGCTAGATTTCCCATGATAACTCTTCTCCTTTTATAAGATGAAAAGGACATGGTGAGGAGGTTAGGATGATCCCACTAGAACAAGGATGTGAATCAGATCCAAACCAATCGGAGGTCACCTCACCCTCGAATCTTCCATTCTAGAAACATCGAGAATATGCTCTTTTTCTTCGTAAAAAATATCGTCGCACCCTTAATACTGAGAAAAGTTAGACAAAGTCGCAGGCCACTGTGATGCAGCATGCATCGATCCTAAATCGCCACACCCTTAACACTGAGCAAGGTGCGACGATCCCTTTTTATAAGGTTTTTTCAAAGGAAAAGATAATTTTCATCTTTCTGGGAAAATGTGTCTTCATTCTTCTTTAGGGATTCATGCCATTGATCCTTCTAAAGACAAACGATAGGTGTACATCATTAACAGTCATATGGGTGACTAAAATAATGTGTAACAGTAATGCTCCCAAAGTATGAAGTTAGAACAGAGTGATAGCTGAAATACTTTGTCGAGTGTGTGTAGGGAACAAGGAACACGTCGGTCAAAAACCTGTCAACAAACAAGGAAATACAATACAATAATATATCATCACCGAGGTAGGCATTCCCATACTCAGAATACAAATGAATCAAAAGATAAATGCCAACATGCAAAGATCCATGTCAAGTAAGACAGGTCATGGCCACCAAAGATACATTGTGGATCCATGCCATTATGACTCAAATCTGAACATAGCCACCAAAAATACATTGTGGATCTATGTGTTAAAGACTCAAATTTGAACATAGCCACAAGACATACACTATGGATCTATGCAACAGTACAATTTGAATGTACTCCAACGTAACCTTAATCTTTATGAAAAGATCCAGGGTCTTCATCTCCACCACTATATAGTACGAATCTAACCATGCGAATACATGTGCTAAAGTCGAACATGGTAGAAACCACTTGATTACCAGTCATTAGTGTATATCGTTAACAAGTGCGAGAGAAATCACCATTAATGTCAATGACTCCCAAGGTCCACTAATACAATCCAACGGGTGTGAATTTGTGAGCTAAAGTCGAACACTCGGTGGAATCTTCCAATCAGGGGTCAATAATGAAAGCCCACTGTCTAAAGCGAGGAAACATGCCATTAAGACATGCAAGTTCCAAGGTACCAATTAGTTTCTAAGTCTAATTCATGGATAATGAATTGAATTCGATAGGAAAAGACTTGTCATGTGAGGGCCTTAATGTATCCCCCATCAATGACACGAAACGGGTAAAAAGATTTGAAGTAAATCAAAGTAACAAGTGATTCAGGACTGACTCAAGGATGGCCGACTCAATAGAAGGCTTAAGGATTGCAGAAATGGCCGATGCAATATAAGGTTTTCCAGGTTGAACTTCTCTTTGAACATATTGACGACACGACAACTGTCTTGGAAACACTGACTCAACAACAGGGATCAAAGACCAATTTGTAATCTTATGAAGGAGTATGATCAAGAGACAAACAGATTTTCCAACCTAGACACAAAGTGAGTTAAAGGGCGTCATGTTCAAAAGTGACTCTTCCATAGAATACAGGTTTAGATATATTTCTTTCCCAATTTACCCCCACCATTTCTGGCGAGTACCTCTTTATTTTTATACAAGATTGAGCAGGATAACATATGCTTGAACTGTAAGCTCATCCTTCAGATGAGTGCCTTAGAGTATGTTTAATGAATCCTAGGAAGGAGTGGTTCGGTCCCATATGGGCCTTTCGATGTTTGTTTTACGAGTCCAACGAAAGTAAACTCAATGGTTTTTCATATTTAGAGAGTTTGAAAAACACGTAAAGGAAACTCCAAAATGACCTTTTTCGTAAAGTAGTCTGATGAGACTAAAAAAGAGATAAACTACCGTTCAATAGAATCTTTCTTCGAATACTTTAACGTGCCTGAAAAGAACAAGATCACTTGACAATCTTTTCATGTTTAGAGAGTCTGAAAAGAGCTTAAAGGGAACTCCATGGGGTTCCTTTTTCGTATAACCCTTACGAGTCCGAAAAAGTGATAAAGGTTTTCTCGGTTACATTCTCATGTATTTACGAGCACAAGAGAGAACAAAGACTAAGCTCGAGATTGTTTTCATTTTTACGCAAGCTTAAAACAAAACACAACTATGCTTGGGATATATTTTATTTTTACACAAGCTTAAAAGTAAACAAAATTATGCTTGGACCTGGTTTCATTTTTACACAAGCTTGAACTAGAGGAAACTATGCTTGAGGTAGGTGGTTTCATTTTTACACAAACTTGAACCAGAGAAAACTATGCTTGCGACTTCCCAACGCATTATCCATGGATGGTTGGTACTTTGTCCCCAGCTTCAGAAGCTAACGACTTAACTTCATCCTGAAGTTCAGAGGCTGTAAGAAAATCCCCCCCAAGCTTCGTTTTATCCAATTGCAAAGGAAAATGAAATGAAGCTTCAAATACTAGACGAAGGACTTGACTCAAACAGAGATTGGTAAAAATATATTTCATTTTTTAAGGAGCTTGACATAGGAATACGAACTATGCTTGAGATGGGCTGTTTTGTTTTTTAACGAGCTTGACATAGGAGAAGAACTATGCTTATAACATTTGTTTCATTTTTTAATGAGGTTGCCACAGGGACGCAAAAACTATCCTCGTGACCTCTGTTTCATTTTTTAATGAGGTTTCCACAGAGACGCAAAACTATCTGCACAATTGGTTTCATTTTTTAACAGGATTGAAATCAGAAAATCATGCTCAAACTCCTCTTCTTGATCATGGCTTCCAAGTGGACAATGCTCTGGAAGGACACCATGTCAAGGGACAAAAATTGGTCATGGCTTCCAAGAGATCTTCACTTGATGGAAGAAACACACTCTAGAAGGAACACATGTTGAAGGCCGCAACGGGGTAAGGAGATCAAGCTCTAAAAGCCCTATCAAAGAGATCATCATGTCAACTACTGAATCTAAGTCATAAGAGACTGAGCTTACTGCGAGAGGCTCATCTTCATCGATGACTAAAGGCATGGGAGACAACACCACCTAATTGACCTGTGGTGGGGGTGATACCGTCTTCATATAAGAACTGTTTAGGGAGGTCATTGAGTTAGTAATCAAGTTAGGACCAACGAATAAAAGTTGATCAATAGTCACAATTCTTTTATCGCGAGGGAAAGATATTACATGAAAAAGAGTGGACATGATAGCTTTGATGGCATGAACATAATATTTCCCAAGGAGTAAATCGAAATCCAAGGGGTCTTGGACTACCATGACATCAATAAAGATAGTTTTCCATCCCAGAGTTACGGGAAACTGAGGAACGTCTCGACCACAAACCTGTACGGTAATCTCGAAAGGAATGTGTGAGGGAAGACGAGGTCCAGTTAGCGCACCCCAATAAAAAAGGACGACCTCATTACTTAGAGGGGGAGATTCTGTATCAACGAGAATAACGTGGGAAATATCAGATTTACTCTCTAGCGAGAGACTAGGATTGACCGATGACGAGATCTGGTCGACCACTTGAGTTGCATTCTCCAAGGGGAGATTGGGGTCGACGGATGGAAATGGATCGACCACTTGGGTTTCACTCTCTAATGGGAGAGTGGGATTGACCTAGGATGGGATCATATCAACCACTTTATCAACTGGTTCAACTAAGGACGTGACTAAATTGACTACCTGATCAACTAAAGTGACCGATGAAGGGACTGGATTGATCATGCCATCAACGACAGGTGGGTTAAGAGTAAGGATGCAGTAAGCAGCCATAAGTGGAGGCTGGGAAACAGTCATGTCTTCTAGTAATTTCAAGGCTTTGTCCATACGAGGGAAAAGGTGAGTTTGATGACTCCCTCCGCATAACCTACACAGGAACTTGACTCTACTTTTCTTCTTCCCAACGGTATCCTAACTAGTTGACGGGAGGTCATCGACATGTTGTTCAGAGGCCGATGACATGGACTTGCAAGGGCGTGAAGACCATGCTTCTATAACCTTTGATAGACTAGGGCAATCCTTAAGAAGATGTCTACCCTTACAAATCCTGCAAGGTACTTGGGCTTACAGGTTGTTTGGGTGATCTTGGCACCATCAACACTCCCAATACGATTATCAGTAACTGGTTGTTTTCCAACATGTTTGGTAGTGGTTGGAAGTTTGGACCCTTGCTTATTTTTCTTCTTCTTAATATTCTTTTTCTTCTTCTTAATCTTCTTTTTCTTCTTCTTCTTATCCACTGGGTTACTAGTTTCAGAGCTTTCACTCGGCGAAGAAGATGAAACAGAAGAAGACCTTGCAAATGAAGAAGGCGAAAAATATCTTACTAGTGAGGAAGGTGAAGGATCAACACGAGGTTGATGTTCTTGGGGGGAAGTGCTTACAACTGAAGCGCTTGTTGCATTCAGGATTACCTGAGTGGAAAACAACCATACTAGTAATCCAATTGTGAGACTTGGAAGGCTCAAAGTAGTGATGTAAGGAGGACCAATGTTTCCGTAAGAAGGAAAAACAAAAAGGCTCCCCCAGAGCAGGGGTTTCTTCATTGGTTGTTCTGGGAACTGACGCCATAAATACAAATCCAACTTAAGGTTTGTAAGGGAAAACAAACAACACACGCTAAAAATATAGTAAGCAAGCAAGCAAAATAAACCTTCTCACAATGAACACACTAGTTGGTGATGAAATCCAATGTCGCAAGAATAATGTAAGAAGGGGATGAGATAGAGTGGGTGGAAAAGTTACATTGACGACCAACGTAACGTACTTACACCTTGGTGCAAGCTTCCACACAATAAATGTGGATTTACCCTCCAAGGATCCCGAGTGAGTTTGGCCAACGTCAATTCCAGGTACAACGAAGACTTCCCCTTCATCGTCACCTCGTGTATTACCCTAAAGGGAAGAGCCACTAAGGTTACCGACTACAACAACGATGCATGGGGAAACAGTCGACAGTCTGATACATGCACAAGGGCAGGGTAACTGAGCCCTGTTATCGCACAATTTGTACTTGTCCAAAAGGGAAAGGCTAATGGATGGAAAGTTGGTGTAACATGAGGTTGTCCTATCACTATCACCTTAATAAGACACCTATTTCTATTTAGGGGTGAAGCCTAGGGGAGACATCCCTGTTGATCTGGGGGTTTGAGAAGGAAAAGGTAGAGGTATCAAGAAAATTTATCCCTTTTCACAAGTCACTGATCAGAAAGTCCCAAAGGTTTAACAAAATGAAGCAATGATATGCTTAAGTGTATCTGCCCAGAAAAGAACAACAAGAAAACATTATTTTTGCAAGTACAATTGATGTTAGTGCTTTATAAAACCTTGGACTTGTCAATAAAAGCAATAAGCTGATATAAGATGAAGCAAACATAAATTCTATAACAACAATGTATATATGATGATGGCTTCACAATCAATTCCTTAAATAAGCTTCAAAATAACCCAAAATGATGATCTAATAATAGCAATATGCTAGCACTTGTCAGAAGCTAATGAGGCACTGTAAAAATCAACTTTAGTAATTTCTTTTAAGAGATTTTACTGCTGTAATAATTGGCTGTATCTTACTTTTGTAACAACGGCAAAAATGTTAGTAGATTAATCTAATCTAGGGTTAGGAAAGGTTAGTAAATAGCTTAAGGTATAATATTTAAGGGTTGTGCTCATCAATCAATCAAGTATAAGGTCTAGATAAGTGTCTTTAGGGTTAATGGAGTCCCTTTTTGCAACAACAATATTGAAGGAAATAAATGATAGTGTGTGAACTAAGGACAAGAGGGATGATGGTTGAGGTGTTGGTAACCCAAGGCCTCAATCAACAAACCCTAGAAGGAAGACAGATACTAGGAAGTAGGTAACCCTAGGCCCTAGCGGTTTTCCTTCTTCTTTTGCTCAAGCTTGAAGTAAATAAAGGCTTGATGAAGCAAATGATGCTAGAGTGCTACAATGGTAGGGCTCTAGCACATGCTTCAAAGGATAGGTTTTCTAGCAAAATCTAGTAGGTGAAAAGCTATTAAGACAAGGATAATAACATGTGCTTGATATCCTAGGGTTTGAAGCTAGCGATTTCACAATCTTAGTAAAATGCAAAGTAAATATACTATAACCATTCAAAGGAAAGAAGAATTGCATAAATTCACTTACATTCACCAAGAATAATTGTAACGACCCCGTCATTACGACTATAAGCGACTCAACACAAAAGCATTTTTTTTTTGTTTTAAGCAGGAAGACAACAACAACAACACTTAAACAACACAACTTGACGATGAACACAACGCAAGTAGATCAGGCAACAAACAACAACGACTCAACATACTATCACATCATGCAACTGGACGAAACATGCGATAATCAATAGACAGATAAAAACGACTACCCACTTGACACAATGGCTTTGACGACCAGTAACTAGAAACTTCTACGACGCACAAATCAAAACACATTCAGGCGTTACAGTACCTGGTACCAAAATAAATTACAATGAACAACACGCCCACATTGGGAAGCACAAGACTCCGGTCAAGTTTTCAGGGTGCACAATGATCCCCTCATTAGGAATGAGGCCGTCACAAGTGGTAGGTGAGCCAGTAACCAAGGCACAACATAACCTATCTAGACTAATAACCCAAGACAAATCCAACGCGCTAGGATACTAAATTAACTGTCAAAATACGTGAAGACTAAACCCAAGCACCCAATCAACAAGTCAACAAAACACAAGGTGACATCATTCAATAATTAAATTGCGCATCCAACTGGAGGATTTCTCGTTATCTTATGAGGCACCTTTTTATACTCCATAGACTCTTATAGATGATAGAGATTGTAACTGGTCGGCAGCAATGAAAATGCTGCCAGCCCGCCTGCGCAACTGGATAATAAAGCGATTGTCATCCATGTACGAAATGAATAACCATATTTCTGCTTCACTACTTCTCCCACTGAGACAATGCACTACTCTGTTCATTCTACACAGAGGATAAGATAAAATGTTTATTTTAAACCATTCATAATCAACAGAGAGTATCAATAAGCCAAATTCATAAAGGTAGTGGCTTTTCTCCCATTTCCGTTGAACTTGCTTTATCTGGCGCAGTCCAGTGTATCATGGGAAGGGACAAGTAGGAACTCTGACGACAATCCAGGAAAGATTTGAACATTAAAATAAACAAAAAGTGTGGAACATCGAATTGTGGCAAGATCGTCGTACATATTTCAAAAGTTCTATTAAATTCTTTATAGAGGTTCTTTACAAACACATATATTAAAAATGTTTACAGTATCGCATCATTGCTTAACTTGATCATAAACTCTAGCGCAACTCTATACTTTGAGTTCCTGGAAGCCTGGATATATACCTTGCACTTATATAATTTATAATTAATAGATTGTGGATATAATTTTATTGTTCACTAAACAATATGAATCAACATAAGAAATACGCAGCAACAATAAGAATGTGTGTTTTTCTTCATAAGTATATCATCATGTCTAAGTAATAAGAGTATGTGTAGATGATTTATCCATGCTACATCCAACATGTAAATAAGAATATAAAACGAGAAAACATGATAGCGCATAAAGTGACATCATACATGATAGCGTTGTCATACAATACATAAAAGATTTCTATCCATAACTATCAATGTAAAACTATGATCCATAAATATCGTTGTGTAACTAATCAACCAATGATAAAAACACTGTCAGATAAACAAATAATAAACACACTATTATATAAAATAATAATAAACAACATTATAAAAACGCTGTCATATAAATAAATCATAAACATGTTGTCATATAAACACGCTGTCCTTCACCGCAACCAATGCCGAAACACAGTCATACTAAGGATAAACAGGCTGTGTATACAGCATGTATAAAATCGTTTGTATAAAATTGATGTAGATAAGTTCGCTATCCATTTCTGTATCCAATCCATTTCTGAAAGCGCTATATACAATGATTCTCTGTCTAATAAGATTGATATACATCACTATCCATACAATCTACATAATACCAATAAATGCTAAATCGTTGTCAATAAAAAAATGACAATTCGCTGTCTATAATAAATGGTAATCACTGTCTATAATAATGATAAATTCGTTGTCTAAAAATATCGTTGTCAGACAAACAATATTGCTGCCTATTAATAAATCCATGTCTAACATATTATATTTCTATTCATTAATAACGTTAGTCCAGAATTAAAATTGTTGTCAACAAATAAATGATACTGTAATTAAATGAAAATCGT
>JASDQU010735315.1:70702-88253 GCA_032191745.1 Picea mariana
CACGTTGCATGGAATTGCTTCAAGGAAATGCATGTTTACATAAAGGATAGACAATGGATTTCCCATTGAGGAAGGAGGACCTTCCAACATTTCTACTTACATTTTATAGGTGTTAGAGAAAACCAAATTTGGGTGGCCATGTGTGTTGGCACCATGGTTATTAATAAAGGAAGAATGTTTAAAGGCATGCATGTGAAAATTTTGAGTCTCATGTGTACTGATTTGGGATCGTGATCATCCTGTAGCCGGAAGCATAGTCCTGCTGCAACAATGAATGAGAATGAATAAGCCATATGGTGAAAAGCTTGGCTAAGCTCCAACACACCATGGCAAAGTACATGTCATAAAGTGTGGGAAACTTAAAAATTAATGCAAGGGTGCATTGGGTATGAAGGTGGCCATGAATGTTGGCACATTCACTAAAGTTAATTGATATTTGAATTACATTCTGAAAAATCTGGTAGGTTGAAATGATGCATAGGTAAGGGATGATGTTCCCTTTTGCTTTGTATCCTTAAATAGACGAAAATGACTTGGACTATTAGTATGCATGATTTTGAAAAAAAAAAAATAATGTGCATGAAAACTAACAATTTGTTGGCTGAGGAATGTTGAAATTGCATGAAGAAAGAGTCTTGGATATGGCAATATTGTAAGCCCATAATGAAGACCAATTGCCTACTGATCCAAACTGCAAGGAATGGTATTTCCCTTTTTGAGAAAGTGAATTTGATTGTTAGTATGCACAACTCGGAATTTTTTTGTGACGACGTTATAAAGGTGTAATAAAATATATGTGCATGGGAAACTAACAAGTTGTTTGGATGATTGAAGTTGAAAGTGCAGGAAGCAAAGGGTCTTGGATATGGCAGCGTTGTAAGCCGATAAGGAAGACTAGTTGCCTGTTGAGCCAAACCGCCATGGGAAGGAAAATCCCATAATTATGAATCTAGTTCCTGCGCGAAACAAATATGAAAAAAAAATGTGGAATTTGGAAATCTGCGGATGACAGATTTACAAGAAATTTTTTGAATTTAAAATTTAGGATGTCTCATGAATTTATGTATATCTGTGATACAGGTGAAAGGGAAAGATCTGTGAATAATGCAGAGACGAGAAAATGAGCTCTTGTGTTCAAGGGAGAACTGTGAGAAAGAGTATAATCCAATCACATGAAATAGAGTCTGACTCGGGAGAAGGAGAGTAACCTTCATCCCTATCTATGATTGAGTCGAGAGAATGAGAGTAACCTTCATCCCTAACTATTTTTTTGCAGGAGAAGGAGATTAACCTTTGTCCCTAACTTTAGCTGAGCCAGAAGGATGTCAAGTTGTAAAAGCATGAAAAATGGCTACTGCTGAGCCATGAGAACCCCGTGGTAAGCCATGATCGCCTATAATATATTGTGTTGAGGTAACACAAGCCAGAGGGAGGTGTTGACAGAGCAAGTTGGAGGGATGCCTCGACTATAAGACTCGATAGAGTCTCTGGAAATATTTCTGTGCGATAAAACCTTGGCAAGACAAGATGGATTACTCAGGGGACTGTATAACAGAGAAGGGGATGCATGAGCCTGGGCCTGGAGGGTGAGTGACCGCAAGGAAGAGGAGACCATGATAGTTCTTATAAACTATTGGGATCATGCACATGATGGGTAGTTTTTCGTGTGTGAGAAGACCTTGGCAAGGCAAGATGGATCACCCGAGGGATTGTTTAGCATAGAAGGGGATGCCTGAGCCTGAGTCTGGAGGGTGAGTGAACGTAAGGAAGATGAAACCTTGATAGTTCTTGTAAACTATTGATGGGGATCATGCACCCAATGGGTATATCAAGGAAAAAAAATGAGCCTAGATAACAAAACAACCATGTGGATACAAATCCACAAACTGCGTAGATAATTATTGTGCTAATATTATGAAATTTTCCTAGAAATTTTATGCAATGTTTTCGCAAAGGACTACGATTAACGTGCTTGTTATCCAAGAATTATTGAAAGTAGGTGACCAAGATTAAAGGTCTGAAAAAGGACCTGACCAAGGAAGAAGGATCAAGAATTCTAAAATAGCTGAATGAGAAAGGCATGACAGGTGTTTTTGAGAAAGAACACCAAGGACGATGTTCCTTCAAGGGGGAGGGAATTGTAACACCCCTGTTTCCCCTAGCTTGTAATTAATCATAAAATAGGATTTCCATGCTATGAAATGTGGACAATGTAAATATATTATTGTTAAACTGCCAATAACTGACTCTTGGGGGTGAAGCCTTGAAGTACGAGCCATGATATCTCTAGAGGAAATAAATCAATTAATAAAGAAAGGTCCAGTGGTTAAATCATCAACCACCCCCATGAATGGAAGCATTGTATAGCTACAGGATGTTAGTTCTAAGTACCATAGAGACCTACAGACCCGAACTTCTTTCTGACAGAAGGAACATGACAGGTTGGAAACCTTCCAGAGGAGGGAAGGTAAGATACATACCAAGACAACAAGAGAGGAGACACGGGATGAGAGAACAAGGTCGTAAGGGAGATGTGTGAATCCAAAAGAAGTGTCGAGAACATGAACTAAAGGACCCCAATGCGAGCTTGATGCTGAGGAAGCATCTGATAAACCTCGCAGGGTCACAGTGATAGAGAGAGCTTCTCTGAGAGATGGCGTAAATTCCCTAGTGATATCATGGCTTGGCACGGAGGTGGCCAGAGTGCTAAGAATGAATGCCTATGAGCCTATGGTTGGGTGGAAAGGCACACACCCACAGTCAGTTGGTTGGATGCAACTTGTAATAGATAAGTATTCTCATACCCTGTGAAATTAAGCTGTAATTATGTAATGAAATAGGATATACTGTGAATGGCCTAGGGATGTGTATGTTTTCTTAATGATTATACTGTATCTCTTTATTCTTGTTTAAATTGTGTATTTAAGCAAGTATGGATTAGACATGTTTTGTATTCATAAATGCTTGCGCCCTGTGGTGGCTTAAGCTAGATCCATGAACTGTGAGTTCGTCAACCTTGGGAACAATTTCATGTACGCATGTCGACACTCCTAGTCATTCTGAGTCCCTTGGAGGAGGGATTCTATTAAATCTCAGGAGAGATAGTTCACATATGCACAGGCTCTCTGTAAGGAAGACAGAGATCAAGAACCACTTAAGTTCTAGAGTTTAGGAATGAGTGTAAGGGGTGCGTGGAAGGATTCTTCCAAGTGTTAAATTTGAGAGAAAGAGCGGAAAGCTCTTAATCCTTTCAGAGCTAACAAAGCTCAGGAATATTAGTGAGGTTGAAGTATCGAAGGGGAAGGTTCCCTTGTTTGGAAGATGAACGGATGAAATCTATTTGGAAGAAGCCACAGTCTATTGTGACCGTTGGACATGGGAAAGAGCATGGGAGTTAACCCTTGGAGTCATTCAGACTTCACGAGTTCTGAGAACTGAGAAAGTTCATCATAAGGGAGGTAAAATCCCCGAAGTCCTGAAGTCTCGAAGTTAACTCTAAGCCTTAGATCTGAGGATGCACGGGAACCGTCCCGATCGTTAGATCTAGGAGGTAGACGATAGTCATGTCATTAGAACTACCCATGACTTAAGAATTTGACAGCAGAGATGGATGATAGCCATTTAATGGGAGGAGAGGCCATCTCGATCATCATATCGACTCAAATATTGACTGGAGTTACCGAATCAAACACCAGCCGCTCGATTTAATCGACGGTTTGGAATCATTGTGGAGTGCGAAGGTGAATTTAGCGGACCTGCTAGTTCATGACCCACAATAAACCCACATCATCAATCTCGTTGGGCATGGAAGATCAATGAATAGGATTAGACTAGAGTTGAGTGAGCACTTCTCAGATTACAGAGGTGGGGATCCCACAGTTACTGTGAACCGTCGACCTTCGATTTGAGTTTGACGAGATCCCTGAAATGCAAGGAGTGTGTGGGAAATTGAAATCCTCAAAGGGATCAAGCTTAGAAGGGATATCACTTTTCAGAAGTGTCGACGAGACCCAATATAGTCAGACTCGCAGGAGGAACGAAGGCTGAGGCCTTTGAAGATTTACCAAACTCTTCCAAGTTGAAAGAAGTCAAAATCTCAGGAGGAGGAGCGAAAACAACCATCAGATCGGTTGCGGGGAGAAGCTTGGACCGTTAGATCAATGTCCAGGGAAGAAGAGGATAAGCGCCGGGAAGGAACAAATCCTAACTGTTGGATATGAGTGAAAAGGGACATTAGTCGTTCGATCTAAGGTAAAGTGCATGAGTTTTAATGTTTGTGTGCACGGGAGGGTTGACTGGCCAAGGTCTCGAAGTCCTTAAGTGAATTGGGACTGTTCATCACCAAGAGGGACAAGTGGCGCAAGATATACAACTCCTGAGAGAGATATTGTGGTCAAGGAGAGAGAGGAATCGCTGAAGACCCGAAGTAGATCCTGACCATTGATCGCCAAGAGACACGTGTCAGCAGATCAATAACTTTGGATAAATCACTTCGAGAGAGTCTCAGTTGAGAGTTGAAACTCCTGAAGCCGGGAGAGTCGAAGAGCCGAAGTGAATCTCAACCATCAGATCAAAATGGAAACATGGTAGAGATTTGTTGTCCTCAGGTGAAAGCAACCCAAAGAACCGAAGAGAATCTGGATCATTAGATCCAGTGAGCACATGGCGATTGATCATGAACTCTGGGTGAAAACACTCTAGGAGAACGCGATGGATAAGAGTTTGAAATCATCAAAGCTAGAACAACTGAAGCAGCTGGGGACCATCTATCTGTGGGAGAAACAAAGAGTGAAGAAAACTAAAATTTGAGATCTCCGAAGGCCGAAGTCCCGAAGGAGACAAGGGCCGTTGATTTAGAGAGCACACGTGTTAATAGATCGCGAGATCTGGGTGAATTGTACCGGGGTTTCAATTGAGAATTGAGATTCCTGAACCCCGAAGACCCGAAGTGAATCTGGACTGCCAGATCCAGAGGGACGCATGATGACGGATCGCAGACTCCGGAGAAATCTGTTCGAGAGTTTTCAGTTGAGATTTGAGACTCCCGAAGTCCGGAGATCTGGAGAGCCAAAGTAAATATCAACCATACGATCATCTGAAGTAGATCTCAGTCATCAGATCGTTCGAAGTAAATCTCAAGCGTTAGATCGTCCAAGGTGAATCTAGACCGTCTGATCCAGAAGAGACGTGGCATAGATCGATGGATTTCGGATAAATCTAGAAGTAATTCATAGTCATCAGATCAAGAGGACAGGTGGAATAAATCTATAGATTTAGTGTAAAGACCCGAAGCAAGCCTCAACCATCCGATTCAAGTGGACACACGACAGGAATTTGCTTACTTCGAGGGTAAGTAAAGTTTGAGATTTGAGATCTTAGGAGTTCGTAGACACGAAGGAAATCTCGACCGTTGATCTAGTTGAAAGGTCAAACCCCTGAATTAGATGTAGAGCCACTAATTGAGAAGGATAGGTGTCTGTAAATCGTCGACTCTAAAAGATTGACGTATGAAAGAAAGGAAAGCTTGAGACTTGATAATTCCAAAGTCTGGAATTCCGAAACAAATCACAGCCTTTGATTTGAAAGAAGACAGATATGATCCGCAACTTTGAAGGGGATAGATATGATCCATCAGTTCAGAGGCACTATAAAGATCGTGAGATTGACGGTCTCATAGCATTGCGGGGATCAGATATGCATGAACTTTAAAAATTTGAGGGTGGGCCGCAATCCAAACCACAGTTTGGAAGAAAGGACACGTGGAGGCTCGAGGAGAATTGCGGGCCGAAAGGTAGTTTGGTTTCAATCCACCTCTGGCCGTGCCTGCAATTGTGTGTTTGCATGAGGTTATCGTTCAAGGTCACCTCAAGGAGGGGCTTATCAAAAAAGGGGCTAGCGCCCAAACTCAAAGATTCTCCAAGCGCGAAGGGAAGGTATCAAGTACCATTAGACCTGCACCCGAAAGTCGAAAGGGTTTGCATTTAATTACAGAGAAAGACCATCAGGGTCTCAAAGAGTCATTTGGCTTTAGAGTTAGAGATCCTTGATCAAGAGGTTGTACCGGTTCCTCGACTTTCCAAATTAGAAACCATGAATGGAGAGTTTGTCCTTTAAGAAAAACAAAAATTTTTATGCCCCGTCGTGGGTGTGTTACAGTTGGAATCCTAGACTCACCTGAAATGGGATATGACCAATGGAACTATGGAGAGCCTTGATGTAACTATGTTGGACATATGGGAGACTCTCGTCCCATGCATGAGGATGCTTAGAATTGTACATGCACAGGATGTGCACAATCATCCAATTGACGACCTCGGTTTGGCCATCGGTTTGGGGGTGGAAAGAAGTGAATTTTGTGAGCTTGGTGTCCATCAAAGACCAGAGACTCAACCAAAAGGTGTTTATGAACCCACTGTCTTGGTAGAAGATGATGGTATGTGGTATCCCAAAGTGAACCCAAACTCATTCGAAGAAGAGATTGGTAGTATCTATCGTTGTGACATTCTTCTTACAGGCTGTGTGGATGGCCATCTTTGAAAACCGATCAACCACCACAAACACATAGTCATTTCCATGCTTGGTGGATGGCAAACAAGACATGTAATTCATGGAGATGAATTCCCACAGATTCTTAGGAATAGGAAGAGGGGTGTATAAGGCTTGCTTCTTGATGGCCTGCTTGGAAATGACACAAGCAGTGCAAGATCTGATATATTTGCTGACGTCCTGTTGAAGTTTTGGCCAATAAAAATGTTTTTGAAGAATGACCACAGGTTTCTCTACTCCAAAATGTCATGCCAACCGACTGTAGTGGGATTAACAAATCAACTTTTCATGCTCACTTGTTTTTATAACCCTAATTTGCACCAAACATACTTACCTGACATCATTCCATCCCATATGCCTTCTTTGCCAAGCCAGTACTGAACAATTCTTCTTAAAAAACACCCTTTTTAAAGGCCCACGCACCCTACTCCACTACTACACGAGTGTACATGCTAGCTGCCTCACTACAACCTGTGTGTACCTACAAAAGCATGAAAAAAGGAAAGTTGCTGACGGAGCACACACCTTTGGGTAGGCTAACTAAACCTTTCGACCATGCATGGTCGATCATTCAACCAAATACCTAGCTCCTTCTAGCCTATAAAAGAAGGGGTAAGGGTCCCATTTGAAAGGAGAAAAATCATAGTAAAGAGACTATACCCAATTGAGAAATCCCCTTGTCCCAACCTTTAGCCATCCTTGTGCAAAGAGAAGTATAAAGCAAAGCAGTTGGAGGACAGTTGAAGAGGAGCCCAGTACCAGTTTCGAGGAGCAGTGCCGACCACATATTGTAAGTTTACTCTTGTAAAGATTAATAAAAAAAGGAATACTTTTCCTGTCCCGCCATATCATGTGTTCAAGTTGAATATTTATTTTATGATATTGTCACAACTAACCCAACAATTAGTATATGAAATGCATGTTCGCATCTTTTTATTTGTTCATGTGTGAATGCAAGTCAACTTTGGGAGGAGGCTTGCAAGCAAAGAATGAGTGAAAGAAAAGAGATCGAAATCAAACGAAGGACTCAAGGTAGAGTTACTGGATCTTGTTTTTACCTTTGTATTACATGAATGTGGGGTTTTGTGTTGGGAGAATAGAAAAGAGTAGAAGCCTTTGAAATGGTCATTTTTTGCATGCATGATTAGAGCCCTTAAATGATAAGTCTGTAGGAGGGATTCCCACCCACAAAACTGGTAGGAACATAGAGATGGCCCAGGTGGGATAAGTGTCCATCTCGAATGTGAAAATCAGTGACAGTGGTGCCTGTACCCAAGAGCTGATATGTGGTGGTGAAGTTCGGATCTTGCTGGTAAATTTGGGGCCACTCCGATGTTTCATGTCCATAGGAATGGAGCACAATGGTAAGTGAAACCACATGAGGCTGACTGAGGCAGTCAACGACACGATTGGAGATACCTATCTTATACTTTATGTTGATATGGAACTACTGCAGGTAGGTGGACCACTTCTGATGGCGATCATTCTACAATTTCCCCTGTGTCTGTATGAACTACAAAGGCTTGTGATTAGTGTGTATGATCGTCTCTTTCCACAGAATGTAATGTTTCCATTGACGATAGGATTGTAAAATGGAATACATTTCCTTTTCATAGGTGGGGTATTTCCAGATAGTATCAGAGAGTGTCTTACTATGGTATGCCACCGGATGCCCATGCTGAGTGAGAACTGCACCCACACCATAGTCAGATGCATCAGTCTCAATCTCGAATGGTTGTTGCAGATCAGGAAAGGAGAGTACTAGAGCTAAGCACAAATGATGTTTTAGATCTTCGAATGCTCGTTGTTTCTCCTTCTCCCACACTAACTTGTCCCTACCACCACCCTTGGTCACCTGGCTGAGGGCCCAGGCAATATGGGAGAATCCCAACATGAACCATCGGTAAAAATTGCCAAGTCCTAAGAATCTCCGAAGATCGATCAATGTGGTCGGGGATGGCCAGTCACAAATGACTTGGATATTAGCTAGATCAACATGTACCCCATGATCATCAACAATGTAGCCCAGATATTGGATCCTGTTCATGACAAAAGATAATTTTCCCAATTTGGCATAAAGCTTGTGCTGGCGTAGAGTTCTCAAAACCTGCTGAATATGCTGCATGTGCTCCTCCCAAATTCTGCTGAAGATGAGGATGTCATCTAAATATACTACCACAAAGGAGTTGGTGAAGGGTCTCAATACATCGTCCATCAACTGCATGAAAGTGGATGGCGCATTTGTTTAGCCAAAGGGCATGAATAAACATTCGTAGAGACCTTCTTTAGACTTGAAGGCCGTCTTCCAGACATGAGTTGGTTTGATGGAAATCTGGTGGTATCCATAATTTAGGCCAATCTTGTTGAAGAACTCCCCCCCCACCCCCTTATTTGGTCAAGAAGGTCATCAATATTGGGAATGGGGTAGCATTTCCTAACCGTGATTTTGTTTAAGTCTCTGTAATCAATGCATAGTCACCAAGTCCCGTCCTTCTTCTGCACCAGTACAATCGGGCTTCCGCAAGGGGAGGAGCTGGGTCTGATGTGCCCCTTTTGAAGAAGCTCTTGGATCTAAAGCATGATTTCTTCGTTCTCCAACAACGAGCATCGATAGACTGTTCCATTAAGTAGATGTGCATCGGGGGTCAGATCAATTGGATGCTTGACTTGACAGTGTGTCGGTACCCCTATAGGTGAGACGAAGATGTCTCTGTATTCTTCTATGATCCCATCCACTTGCTTCCGCTACAAAGAGAGGCGTTGTGTAGAGGCCATGGATGTGGTGATGACCTTTTCCTTACTATGAGCACGGATCACAAAGAAGACAAATTTCCTGGTCTGTGAAATGACCTTACTGCATTGCTTAACAGAGATTAAAGAAAAAAAGTAGGCATTTCCACCTCTGGGATCCTGGACAATTTTATACCCGAAGTAATAATAACACTGTGGGGTCTAGACTCATACACAACATGATGCTTCCACAAATACGGTTGTCCTAAAAGAACATCACAAACTTCAAGGGGAGCAATATCACACAGTACCTCATCTTTGAAAGGCTTGATGCCATAGGGTAGATGGCACTGTTGGCTAACATGAAGATCTCTTCCTTGACAAATCCAGCTGATGGTGTAGAGCTGCGGGTGCAGTGTCATTGGCAGGTTCAGGCGCTTGACGACTGTTGAGGAAAAGATATGAAATGATCTTATTCAATCATTTTCAGATTTTTCTTGGCTAAAGCAACATAGACAGGAATATCACCCTATATTTATAGCCAACAAAAATAACATCCTAACTCACAAGTATTAATTACGAGTGCTTAGGCTAGTCTTTTATCCATAAAAAGCTTGCTGGAAATTTACTTTTTATGTAAGTTTCTGAACATATCAGTTGCTGAAATAAATGAAAATATAGAAGTAAAGTTACCAAGATGATAATAAATACATATGAGACATAAAGCAATCCTTTATTTCATTCAAATTCACCAAAGAGTCATTTTCTTTACAAAATCTCATACATAAATTTTGGACCAAAGTCAAACTTAGACATCCCCGATGGAACATACAAAATACAAAAGGACCTCTGATAGAAAACCAAAAACTGAACTCTAAAAGCTGGATCAACTTGCCACAGATTGCTGTCCACTCGACTCTGCACAATAGCCTTTGTCAGTCATGAAAAATAATTCACAAACAAACAAGTCTACATAGACTATCAAAGATAGATCAACACCTCTGAAAAACAAGTGTGTGAATGATGTAATTCAACCCTGAATATTTATATCTACAATAAGACCCTGCTATCATAAAAGAGAATTAGGCTTGTGATGAATAAATGAATGAATGAAAACTAAACTATCTCAACATAAACTCAAAGAGAAAACCTTAGTATGGTTCTGCTTCTATCCTCCTCTTGTTCCTCCCTTTCCTTTTGCTTTTAAATAAATTAGAATTGGTTGAAGTAGTTCAACCAACTCATTAGTTAAGTTAATTAAAAGACTCAACCAACTTTAGTTAGGGGGAAAAGTAATAATCATAATAAGGGTTATAAATAAATAATAACTAGTAGGTGGTACCCCTTGTGACTCCCTTTAGCTCATAACAATCATAACATAACTATTTAGTTAAACAAAATGCACCTCCTTGTGACTCCCATCCACATATTCACATTTGACAATTTAGCTCATGATATTTGAAATTATTTAAAAAAAATATTACTCATGTAACCAAAAATAAAACATGCTGTCCAAAGTTTCCTGAAGTCAACTATCATCAACAATAGATAAAAATAAAAACTCAAAAGCCATATTTCCCACTTTGTGATGCAATCTTTCCTTGATTACTGCTGTCACCCTTTGATTTTCCTGAATTTTCCTTTGGATGCGCTGAGCCCTTAGGCCTAATCTCACTGATCACGTGGGAACAATCGTCCCTCAAATGCATCTGGGAAGACACAGATTTGTCAGAGCCATTGGAGGGTGAGGAAGGGGTAACAATGGATTTTCCTTTGTCAAGGGCGTGGTGGGCCTTGGTTTTCAACCTTTTTCTAGCATGAGAGGACTGCACTGGTGAGTGGGGAGCATCTTTGACAATGGGGTTAATAGGTGAAGGAGAAGGTAGGGATAAATTAGGCCAGCCATGATGTTGGGAGACTGTCGGGTGGACAATCTCTCACCATCCATCATTTTCAGGAACCTCGGGTTGCAATGAGATGTGAGGAGGCACATGGATACCAGGGGCTTGCAGAACTTGTAAAGGAGCCCTTTTGGGCTTGGGTTGGACCACTCCTTGCCCAATCCAATTGAAAAAGTTGACCTGAAACAACTAGCCAAGCTCTTGTGAGTCAACATCAAAATGTATGGATAACCTGGGCCTTTGTTCCAATTAACTCTCCCTCAGTTTCCTCAGCCATGGCTACCTCGGATGAAAAAAATCATTCCTGCATGCGCAATTGATTATCAAATAGTATTTTAAATAACCATACATGACAACTCTTAAAAATATGAAATAGATTTGGCTCAACAATGTATCAGACTCATGCAATCCAATCCATACAAATTGTTTTACTATTTATCAATGAGCAGGGGGTGAATAAAGGGTCCTGGGATATGTGAGGGGTTTGTATTAAGCGAAACATGATATGATGAAGGGGGAAAAATATGATTACTACTCAAAGACAACAACAATCAACTGCAAACCAAAGAAAACATCACTATAGTTCAACCAAGACACTGCTACTGCCAACTGCTTCAACACATAATTTTTCTTGACTATAATCAATTTTAGAACAGGGAGTGAAAAATGAATGTGGGAAGGCGATATGGTTGTAATTAGTGAAAAGAAAAATAATGGTGGGGGAATGAGAGCGGGTATTGTTTATAAAATTAATCAAGTAATCCATATAATCATTCTGTCAAAAGGACATACACCAACCAAATGATCATTATGACCCAATAACAATTAGTGTGTATTAACTAGTTCGCTGTTCATAGTCAAATGTCTAACACAATGCCATCAACAAGACACTATGCATTCCACAACAATTTGTAAGGGAGTTTTGTTCCTTTTATTTATAACAATTCTCAAATGTGTAATAATAACCATTTTTGCTCTGTTAATCATCAAAATCAACCACTACCCACACATTACTTCAATCATCAAATACACTCAAAAGTCATGTTTCAAAATTGCAATGACGTTATACTATTACTGCAATTGGGCCTGTCATTTAAAATGCATGATATTTTTTAAACATACATAGTGGGAAACCAACCCAATAATCCAGATTTAAATTGCAAAAACCTTGATCGTCATTTACACAAATAGACAACAACCACCATTCCAACACATGCTATGCACAAAATAATTCAATCATGCAAGTGTAATTCTATCACTGTACAAGCCCAATTCAACATGACTCTAAATAATCAAAATGTTGGGCTATCCATCCAACACAACAAGGTATCAACAACATGCCCGAGTTCATAATACAATAATCAAATTGTAACAAAGTCATGCTTAAAACTCTGTGATTATCTCTGAGTGCGCAACCTGAAATTATCCATATCATACATAATGGGCATCCACCCAAAACACCACGATGTGACATTCCCATTTTACAATTCTAAACACACAGTCACAGTATTAATTCAACCCATCGTGCCGAGATATCAATCTAATACAATACTGCTTCAAATTAATCAAACTGCAATCAACCATACTGTGTAAAACTCAGGCTCATCCCTAATGCTACAATCAAACAATCATAACGCATACAGTGGATGGATTTGCTACAGTCGTCCGGGTTGCAATAACCATTTGGCCCCAAAGAAAAAATCATAGTTACAATGACCATTTATTCGTGGTGTAGGAACACCACACATACAAATGCATTATGTGCGAGCATCATTAAGCTATTGTAACCAATGCCAATTTTAACATCCCAATAATCTTCAATGCAAAAGATAGTGACTCTGTATCAACCCCAATCTCCAATAAACCAATTCAATGCTGAGCCTATCCTTGGACTGTCATAACAATCAACAACCGACCTATAATGCTGTGGAAACCACACATACCCACGCATCGACATTAAGTGAGGCTTGTGACTTTCTCAATTAAAACAATATTGGGTTATCAAACACAAGGAAGGCGACTGTGTATTTTGAACTGTCCAATTAACAATGCGAGGTTTACCCATTGTAATAACACAAGCAATGACTAGATACCAAAACCAACACGATTGTCACATAACCAACTGGGCGAGCCTGTACTCAATTTTTTCGACAATCCACAACCATCCAACAATCACCAAGTAGTAAGCCCGACAGGCCACGCCAATATTCTCTATCAACCCTCAAACCTGTAGAGTTAAGGGTTTTCTCTATGGCCAATACAGGGAAAGCTAGAGACAACTCCTTTCAATGGTGAAAACCTCCAAGACCAATGGTGCATACATAGAGAGAACCACAACTTATGCATGGACAAGTAACAAATCTCGCGACATGAGGGCTATAATAGAAAAGTGAGGCACCAATTCAACATGGTAATGATACTTAACACACACAGGGTATAAACCTCGTGGCTCTTCAGTCATACAACCACATGCTGAAGTGGAGATAGGGCCGAGAAATAACAAAATATCCCATTGCGTGACCCTTAGTGGTAAAAACAAACCAATTCTCAAGTGAACAAAACACAGTGACACAGAGTGTTTCCAACCATTAAAACCCATAAAAGCCAAAGACTGGATACAACGATATGAATGCATGAGGACAAACAACCACCCAAGACCAAACAAAAACCCTCCAACTAAACCAACAAGGATAACATAGAGCCCTTATGGCTGCTAACACCCAGGATGACCAATAACACTATGACTTCAACATTATTGCAGAGAAAACCATCAACGCTTCATTCCAAAATCACAATTTTACACAGTTGCAATACTTAAAGAAAGCACAAACCAATACACCTGAGACAATAGTAATTTCATAACCAGAGAAGACTCATGAATGGACAAAAAAAGACATACCTGTAATAAAACACCTTAAAATGCAAGTTGGCCAAGCGATTCCTCTCTTCTAAGAAATTGGAGCACAACCACAACAACAAGGTTGAACAATAGCCCAACTAGGGTGGCAGCCAACAAAAGGATTAAGGGTGACGTGCAGTAAATGAACGTTGCCTCCACCCATAGTCTATTAATTCATTAGTACAAGCCAACCATTAATTCAACATCCATTCATTTAAACTGTGCATCGAAAATGGCATCTATTACTTATCAAACGCGCCACCCACATCATACATTCCATTTCCAACTTGACCATATTACATATCAACTATATAATCCAATAACCCATGTATCGAATTATCACCAATAACGCGATCCACATCAATTTATGCCATAACATAATCACCATGCATATCAACTATATAACTAAAAAAAAAACCCGCATAGCTATTAACTTAGTAGCTAGGATAACAACAACTCAATAAAAATTGATGCATGTAGTATAGTATATAGCATGGTTTTATTTTCTTCCCTTTGCTTTTATATTGCTTTTTTCTCTTTTCCAATTGCTTGTGTATGCCATTGCTAACATGTTTACTGTGTAGGTCTCCTAGTAATAGATCCAATACCAAATAGCAATAATAACAAGGATAACATAGGCCATTGTAAAATAAAACTTGATCCTAGAGCAACAGAAAACACAGAGCATGCCTTCTCAATCACCAACAACCAAGATTATATCACCATGCAAGTAGTGTCAAACAGTAGCACAACATTAAGCACCAGAACTGATCTCCAATCTACAGGGGGGTCCCACCTACTAGTATTATTTATCTTTTATAATAATAGGCTTTAACAACACTTTGCGGGAAAAACTTCGTTGCGATTTTAATATTCAACAATGACCTCTACTGAAATCAGGTTTTTCTAACTACCGCTGTCGACAATGAAGTGAATCGGAGCCCCCCTTGACCCACATCTGCGAGTGAAAGAGGCGTTCCCCTTCCTCTGGTTATTCTGGTTTGCTTGGTCGGACTTTGGCAGTAGCAACCGTGGCACTGGGTTTAGCATCGATAACCCGCTTCCCTCCTTCAGGATTTGACTCAGAATTAGAATCAACCTCTAACTTGGAAGCCTTCAACTCAACAAAGGGGGACTGCTTGGAGTGACATTCGTCGGTGTTGTGCCAATGACTTTTATGGTACTCACACCATTTTCCCATAACCTTCTTTGTCTTCTCATTTCCTTTCTTGTGTTGTGGCTTGGATGGATTATCCTGAGGACGACCATCACGACTTGGTCCCCTGCTGTGTGGGTTGGGGTTTCCTTTACCCTGCTTCGCCTATGAGGGGTTTGTAGATCCAAACTCTCGTCCTTTCTGCTTAAATTTCTGCTCGATATTGACAGCGTATCTATAAGTTGTGCCCAATGAGGTGATGTCCAAAAACTCCATTTTTGTTTGAATGTATCTATACAAACAACCACAGTATTTGAGTACCAGATGACGATCAAAATCTTTAATACCCAATTTGGTGCGGAGTGTATGGAAAATATTGGTGAAGTGTGGTACTGTTTGATCCCTTTCTTAACGTAGGGTGGTCCATCTAGTGTACTGGTCCTCGTAGCTTCCAACATGGTAGTACTATTCTTTTATGGCATCCCAGAAGGAATCCTCTGTAGGGGACACCACAAAAATTATAGATTCCCCCATGTCCCTTTTCTCAGAGTAAGTATCCCACCAGTCTTTAACATGGGGAACGACCTTGAGGAGTGCAAAAGTGATCTTTTACCGATCGGAAAAATTGTGGACCGAAAAATATCCTTCGAGCAGATTCAACCATTTATCTACAAAATCCGCATCTATCAGTCCTTAAAATAATGGAATATTAAAATTTACCTGTACCTTGAAGGGGGTTGCATGGCTTCCTGATGAAGATGCTTCTTCCGTGGGCAATCGTCGAAGGATCTGCGTGAAGTTGTCCATCATTTCGTTCCTTTGTCGCATGAGGGCTTCCTCGAGCAACATGTTAATAGGATCTCTTGCTGCATCATCTTTCTTTTCGTATCCCATGGGTTGTTGTCAGGCTCAACGCGATTGATCTGGTAATGGCTCAATTGGTTCGAGTCCCAAATTCTTGTACCTAGACCTTGTCAGGGACATGCATGAAGAAAAATAAATGAAGAGCATACTACTCTGATACCACTGATCTAGATTTAGGAGAGAAACAAATTGATTAACATAATGGATACAATAAACACAGAGATAGGAAGAATAACACAAATATTTAGTGAAAAATATCTTCTATTAAATAATGAAATAGGTTGAAACTATAAAACTGCAGAACTGAAACTTGCTTGAATGGTGGTAGATATCTCTGAGAAGAGATGTGGCTGCTACGTGCATCCATTTGAGAAAAATGGAATACAATGAGGCTCCAGAGGCCCTTTTCATATTACTCATGAATGCCAAAACCCTAGACAACCAAAAACCTAACCCTAGAAGGTGAAACACCAAAATTCATGTGGGCCCTATGAGTAAGTTGGTGTAATTTGGTACCTCAACTTCCTAGGGTCGTAACTTTTGCATACGACCTCCGTTTTAGGCGCACGATAGCTTGTTGGAAAGGTATTTCATAGAAATACACATTCCTCCATCATTCTCTGACTTCGTCCATAGTCTAACTGTGGCGATTCAAGAAAAAAAACGTTTAGGGCCCCAAAACAACCCTGGAAGTACAACAAGATGTGCTGACATGAAAACATACAAAATAATCCAGTTGGATTAGGTGAGAGGCCACTCATATCCACCTAGAGAATGTGTGAGGATTCAAACAACACCAAAAGTGTGGAACTCACAATTATAAAGTAGTACAGAAAGATGTGATAAATAAAAAATGGACACGAGGAGCCAGTTGGAATAGGTGGGCGACCACCAATATCCACCTGGATAAGTTATTCCATGGGCGTATTTATTATGAATGTTGATGGATTATGCTATTAAATGTGCTAAGATTATATATTATATCACCATATGCTTGCGTTTGTTGGTTGTTGAGGACAAGTTGTAGGTGTATTGCTTTGAGTCAAGTGCTCAACGGTGGACTTCATCGAATGTTTGGACGAGGTAGGCCTTTTATCTTGTCTTGCTAGCATATTTGTTTATATAACATATCTGAGACTAGAGCTGATTTCTACAGTCATTTCCGTCTGTTGTGGTTTACCCCTAGTAATAGAGAGATTTTCCTCGTAACAATATTGGGTTATTTGTGTGGACTATAGCTTTCCATATGATCGTATTCATCCTTGTGGACTCATATCCCTAGTTCGGGGGTGGCCTATTATAGAGAGAATTGGTGCAAAAATGCATAGGGTTGGGTGGAATATCCTATGTATGCATTTGGTTGTTTAAACATTCATAAAGATAAATGTTCTGGCCACTATGTTTATTTACTATTTTAAGGTGATGTTTAGTTGCTATGAATTATTTTGTGTTTTT
>JASDQU010735315.1:96813-107890 GCA_032191745.1 Picea mariana
TTCCTTAAGGTGTTCAAACCCCAAGGTCTTCACCTGGAATTTCTGTAGAATCAAGCATCTCTTGCTCAATGCATCAACAACTTTGTTAGCATTCCCAACAATATGTTTTCTGACAAAAGTAAAATTTTGCATAAACTCAATCCACTTTGCATGCTTCTGATTCAATTTTTCTTGTCTGGTTATGAATTGTAAAGCTTGGTTATCGCTATACAAGACAAATTCTTGTGGGACAAAGTAATGTATCCATTTCTTCAAGGCTTGAATTATGGAATAGAACTCCTTATCATATGTGGAGTACTTTCTCTTAGTCTCATTCAACTTCTCACTGAAATAGGCAACAGGTCTATTATCCTGGCTCAAAACTACTCCAATTGCAACTCCACTTGCATCACATCTCACCTGAAATGTATTTTCAAAATTTGGCAAGACCAGAATTGGTCATTCTGTTATTTTCTCCTTCAGTATATTGAAGCTCCTCTCAGCCTCCTTTGTCCACTTAAAATACTTGTGCTTCTTCTTCACTGTATCTATCATTGGTGCACAAATTCCACTGAAGTCTCTAATGAACTTCCTATATAAAATTGCTAATCCATGGAAGCTTCTTACCTCAAACATGCTCTTTGGTGATGGCCATTGTTTGATTACTTTCACCTTCTTTGGATCCATCTTCAGTTCATTTGAAGAGATCACAAAACCAAAGTAAATGAGTTATGTCTTCATAAAAGAGGGCTTCTTCATATTTATTAGCAACTTCTCCTGCTGTAGTCTCCTCATCACTAGTGTTAGGTGTCTCAAATGCTCCTCTTTAGTCATGCTAAATATCAATATATCATCCAGATATACAACCGCAAACTTGCCAATGAAATCTTTTAGTATTTCATTCATCAGCCTCATAAAAGTACTCGGGGAATTTGTTAAGCCAAATCGCATAACAAACCATTCATACAAACCTTCATTTGTCTTAAAGGTTGTCTTCCATTCATCACCTTCTCTCATTCTTATCTGGTGATACCCACTTTTCAAATCTATCTTAGAAAAGAAATTTTCTCCACTTAAACAGTCCATTAAATCATCCATTCTTGGCAAAGGAAATTTGTACCTGATGGTGATATTGTTAATGGCCCTTGAGTCTGTACACATTATCCATCCTCCATCTTTCTTTGGACTCAACAAAGTTGGTACTGCACATGGACTCAATCTCTCTCTGACCAAACCCTTGTCTGAAAATTCTTGGACTTGGTTCTTTACCTCCTCATTCTCTCAAGGTGTCAGTCTGTGCACTGCTTTGTTTGGAAGACTTGCTCATGGTATTAAATCGATATGATGGCTAATACTTATGATGGGTGGCAATGAGTTAGGAAACTCATACACCACTATGCCAGAAAAATTATTCAATAATTCCTGAACTTCTTCAGATAAATCATCCATCGAAGTACTAGTAAGGGTAGCTCTGGGTTTCCTCACCACACCAAACTGCATCTCCTATTCTTTCTTGACTTCTTTCAGGAGTTACTTCCCACTCATGAGAAGTATGCTTGTGCTGGCTTCCTCTTTCACTTTCTTTTCCTCTATTGGCAACAACATGTGTGTCCTACAATTCTTCTCCAAGGTGTATGTATTCTTCCTCCCATCATGAATGACATTCCTGTCAAACTGCCATGGTAATCCCAACAAAATATGGCATACATCCATGGGAAGTACATCACACATAATTTCATCTCTATATCCTCCTATCTTAAATTCAACCAAGCATTGTTTAGTAACCATTACCTAGTGTCCTTTTTGCAACCACGGGACTTTATATGGCTTCGGATGTGCAGTTGTCTCCGACTCCAATTTCTCCACCATCCCTATGGATACTAAGTTGTCAGTGCTCCCGCTATCAATTATCACCTTGCATACTCTGTCTTTAGTCTTGCAAGCTGTCCTGAATAGGCTATTTCTTTGCACTGGCTTCTCAAATTCTGCCTTTGGTTTTAAGAGAACTTTTCTCAACATCATGGATGTTCCATCCTTTGCTCCTTCTTCTTCAACATTCCTTCTCTGTGTTTCCAAAATGTGAGATTCACCTTCTCCTTCTTTATTTCTCTCGGGACATTCCCAAGACTTATGTCCTACCTTTCCATAGGTGTAACATCTCACTTCTCCTCCTCTGCCTCTTCCTCTTCCTCTAGAATAATTTCTTCCACCATCTTGTCTTCATCGGGAACTTTCTCCTCTTTCCGAGTGATTATGTGGTTTCTCAGTCTCATCTTTGGATTTTTGTGCCTTGTCATGGGCAACTCCTTTTCCTTTGTTCAATACTGGGCTTCTACCTCTGCCTCGCTGGCTTTGTTTTCTGGCCAACTTCTTCTCTGCCTTCAGTGAAAACTGATAAGAATCCTCCACTGTCCTTATTGACATCATGCTGATCTCATCCTGGATTTCATACCTCAGGCCATGTATATACCTGGCAACTTTTTCTTCATCCTTCTCTCTTTGTCCAGTTCTGATGTTCATCTTGTAAAAATCCTCTTTGTATTCTTTAACTATCATACCCTTCTGTCTCAGGTTCTGCAGCTTCCTGAACAGATTGATCTGATAATCTTTGGGCATGAATTTTGCCTTCAGCTTGGCTACCATTCTGTCCCAGTTCTTTATCTTCTATTTTCCCTTGCTTCTCCTCTCAGTCCACACTTCATCCCACCACAACGCTGCATGTCCTTTTATTCTGGTGACAACATTTCTCACCCTTTTCTCCTCATTGACATCTTCATATTCAAAATATTTTTCCATGGATGTTATCCAATCCAACAACTCTTCATCATCCAAATTTCCTTCATACATTGGGACCTCTATCTTTGCTCTAGCTCCCAATCTGACAACTGCTCTTATCAAGCGCTCTTTGGCAACATTCTCTCCTACAACTTCTTTGACTTCTACTTCTTCACTCTTTGCATCGCTGACGTCTCCTGTTGTTCCTGAGTCTGTACTTAAGGCTCAAAAGTACAGTGTTAAGGCATCCGAAAGTGGTTAAAAGATGGAGAAGGGAGAAATGTCAATCTTCAGAGAAGGAAACTAAGAGAGATTTCTTCGTTGGCGTTGTCTGGCTTCGAACTGTTCCTGGGTAGTTATGTCTCATTCAATGGCTATCCATGATTGTTCAAGTTCGGCCCAGTTCGTTGCCATTTTAAGAATGAAGTCGAAAAGATTCAAGGCAATGTGAGTTTGATTCGATAGTCTGGGTTCAACGTTAGGTTGAGTTGGTACAGGAACTGTCATGGGGGAACAATAAAGGTAGGAAAGACTTTAAAAGCGATTAAGTGCTGTCTCAGTTAGGTCGCTTAACAGAGAATGTATGATTACAAAGATAAAATGTGAATGCAAATCTAGGTCTCTTTCCCTTAACTGTATTATATTTTAATAAAAGGTGCGAAATGGGGGAAAAACATTGAGCCATTTACAGTGTAAGGTTCCTATCGGGGGAAAATCTCACAATATAAATGGGAGAAGAAAATATGTAAGAAAATAACCAAATGTAACAAAGAATGTATGTAGAATTCCGAAACTGCAGATTGGTCTTACACCGTTGATCGCTGGTGCAAAGGAAAGACAATAAACAATTACAGAAAACCCAAATTCATTCGTTATAGTAGTGGTCGTACTAAAGTATAATGCAACACATCAATTATGAATATGAATTGAAATGGAAAAATGAGGAACAAGAAAGCAAACTTGTAATACAGTAGTGACGAAATTGAGAATCTCCAGATCTGCTTGTATTAAATCTCAATGTAAAAACTCTATTACAGATGACTCAAAAAGGTCCTGCCTTTTTCATTTGTTTCTGAGATATATTTATACAATCTTTTACAAAACGGATAGAATTTCAACAGTCGCTAAATTTCGGTTACGACTGAGAAGAAAGCAACCACTCCATTTCGCCTACTCCGTCTTCACTTGGTGCGAGGTGTTTGTCGTCACGCGGAATCGGTGCAGGCGATGCATCTTTCCACTAGCTGGGATATGAGCCGTGATGGTTCTGCTTGACAGCTGGCCTCGACGAAGTAACATTCTCGGGCTAATTGCTGCAACTTATCTTCCATTTGCGAATCAATGATGTCGAGGGCACTTAGTTGCGCGCTGGGTTTGATCATGTACTTATCCACTTGGACTATGTCCACCATATTCATCTGAGAGATATCAGCCACATCTCTTTCTTCCTTCTCTTTCAGATCAAGTGAGATCTGTTCAACATTCATTTGCATCAATGCTTCGGCATTGCCTCCGCTGTCAATGCCCAGCAACTCGCCGTATATAGAATTAAAGGCTTCTTCGAGGGAGTTGGTTATCTTTTGGGTTTGTTCCTTTCCCAAGGCGATGTTGTGCTCCCAATCCTTCAACAGAATATTTCCTCGGGTTTGATTCAATATGGTGAACTTGGGAGTACCCACCGAAATCCGGTTGTTAGTTGCTATTACCACCTCCTGGAAGGCGACCCGAGCTGCTCTTGCATCCCTTTCTCTGGCTGATAAGTTCTCGAAAACTTGATGGACCAACAGACAGTTTTCCTAGATCGCTCCCACCTTGGTGAGAAAATTCTGCTGTGCCGAAGAGATTCTGCTCCGAATCTCGATTGCTTGGGACTTAAATATCTCGATGTCTATCATTTTGCTCTCGATGATTTTTACCCGAGCCTGCAGCTGTTCAATCAAACTCTTCTGTTGGCTTGCCTTCGTTCGGCCATCTCGGACCACCAACTGTGCTTGCTCGAGCTTAGTCTGAGCATCTCTATTTCATTTTTGTCTGCTAATCTGGCTTGTTCTATTTCCACGCTAGCCTGACCTTTAGCGTTCTCCGCGAATGTCGCCAATCTAGCCTTGAGGGTCCTGATTAGGCGATTCTTCCTTTTCAGTTGGTTCTTCAAAAGCCCGACGGAGAATTGATTTGCCGAAGCATACTCTCCCAGCGTTCCTGCGATTTTAGTGGCGAATTGGTCACTTTTCTTATCTTTTCCATCGGTCATGATTTTATACTTTTTCGCAGTAGACCCTCCTTCTTGATAGAACTCTCTTTTCACTACAGCCTTCCTTTTCTTATCAAATAAAAACTCATTCGGAGGGAGTTCTTCTTCTCTTATGGGCCTTAGTTCTTCATTAAATATCCATCTCTCACCGACATTTCCCTGTGTCAACTGCAGGGGTGTGACTGAGGTGATGGGTTCTCCAATTTGTTTTGCCGATTTTCCTGGAGTATCGACCAGACTCTGCTTCTTTGGTGGTTCTGGAGTTTTTATCTCGGTCTCTAGATTCTGTTTCCTTGGTGGGTCCGGAGTCTTCACCTCTGCTTCGGGATTCCTTGTTTGTTCCTCCTTGTCTTGGTGTTTTCCAGGGTCAGGCGTTGTGTCTTCAGAACCTTCGGCATCCTTATGTTTAGTCTCGGAAACACCCGGACTCCCACCTCGCAACACAGTGGGGAGACAACTTCGTCTATGTTCCTGGAATCTCAATACAGCGGCTGTATCTTCGGGTGCTAAGGATTGGATCCGGGCTAGAACTTCCTCATAAGACCTCGCCCCTCGGAAAATGTCGTCCGGGGGTGAATTCTCATGCTCAAATATCTTAAGCCCACAATTAGCTAAATGGTTTCTCACAACCCTCTATGGATCATGTTTCTTATATTCGATGGAGACCAAATTTAGGTCTTCCAGGGCTGCATCCTCGGCTTTGGCATGCCCAAAATCTAATAAAGAATAAGAATTTAGCTGAATGGGAAAAGACGACCATACCTTCTTTGAGTACCCTTTGAGTTCTTTACTCACCCTGCCAATTACCGTCTGACGGGCGACCTCGTGACAAGCCAGCTTGTCAGGAATGAACAATGGCAGCGTATGAGGAGGAACCGAAGCCCTGAAAACTCTGAAGTACGAAAGCTCTGCCTCCATGTACCAGTTCGCTATGCTACTCAGATTTGTTACAATGCTGTCCGAGATACGAGGTGGTGGGTGACCAAAAATGGCGATATGCATGGGCACCATCACCCAGTTAAAAATTTCGTATGCGAAATTTTCTTCTTTGTTCTCCCATAGTTTGTCATGATATACATGTATGGGTTTTTCATGGGCCGGAGTCCAACCCTAGCTCATCAATGAAAATGGTGTCATAGAACAGATTGCGTCCATGATGTATGTGGACATGAAGAATGATGACGCCTTCCCATTTCCCTTCTGCTCCTGATACTCTGTGACTCGATTTGTCAAGCTATCCGAAAGCAACTTTGCCCAATCAAAAGAGCAACCTTCCGCGACCCGAACAATAAGAGGCACCCACGCAAGGAAAAAATGTGAAGTGTCCTCTCTCCCATATAACCAGCATGTCATCATGGCCACATATTTATACTGTGGCTGCAACGAAGCGATTGAATAAACGCTGTGGTCATTAGCTATGAACTTCATGGTGTGTGAAACCCATTCCTTTATCAGACCGGACATGGTCTTATCATATTGTGTGCACTCCTTCTCCTTGAATTCCTCCAGGAACTCAACACCATATGTGTAGTCGAATGTCGTGGGTAGCTTATACATGGTTTGCATATGCTCAGGTCTAAAAGTCCCCACGATAACTCTCTGTTCGTTCATGATAGTCCTGGTTGGGATGTCTACATGATCTAACACCCATAAGACCATGTCGTAATACAGAAACAACCGTGGCCTGGCTGCTACCCTGTGCATTCCGGATTGGACGACTATTTTGTACTTTGTGTTCAGATCATCTCTTTCGTTGCCGTCGGAGGAGTCTAAATAATCCACCAATTCAGATTGTAGAATGTCTAAAACAAATGACCAGTTAGGAACCGAGTCGAAACTTCGGGGCGAAGTATCGGAGACAGTATCTGAGCCTTGTCCTGTAACCTCGACATTCGCCTTTGCTGCTTTCCGCGGAGCCATTGCTGAAGCTTGCGTTTTAGCTCTTCTATGATAGAACTATGTATACATGCAAAAGTTAGTTTACTCAACAGTGACGAGCTCCACGTGCTATGAGAAATGCATAATGAAATGCAACTCTTCCATATATTTGAAAAAACTGTACCTTTCAAAACAAGCCCGTCCAATCATATTTAGAATTAAATTTTCGCCGTAAAAACCGATCTTATATCCATAGATTTACCCTATTTCCCATTAATGTCATAAATTTTTGATGGTTTAACAGTCAGTTGGAGTATGGAGAGAAAAGGATTCCTCGAGAAACGTGCAAAGCTCAAGACGCGGGATATATCTTGCTTTAACTTAATTAACCCAATCTTGCCAATGCTAATCAATTTCTCGCTATTCGTTATATCATGGATTTTCTTTTAACATTTTGAGTCTCCAACTCCCGAGACCACGAGGATCGAATTTGGTTTAATTAGAGGTAATTGCGATTTGAGGCATCATTAATTTTATAATCGTTTTATTTGCCATATCGCAACTCGGAACTTTGAAGATAAGTTTCTGGGAGGTTTATATGCCGAGTTGCAAAACCGCCAGACTGTGATAACAAGGCTTAATTAAGGGGAAGGTAATCTTGGATTAAGTGATTAATTAATCATGTTATAATTACATCGCGACTTCGTGAGTTCGGGGTTTTAGACGTCGTAACTTTTGAAAAAGATAGTGCCGAGTGGCGAAACGCCGAGAATAAAGTTTAACCACGATTAGCTTTTTTGCCTTTAATCCTTGACCAGGGTTATCCCGAAGGGACTTCGTGTTCTCGGCTCTCAGGGTTGTAAAAATAAAAATTTGGGTTTGGCGAACGCCGACGCGCGAAACCACGACGACGTCTAAACATGAGTTAAAAATTCTACCTTAGTCACCGTCTTGAGTGAGAGCTTAAAACGACTTCGCCGTTTCGTGACTCGAGACGAGTGAATTCATGAGTTATAGTATCCGACCTGTGAGATCTCGAAGTAAAACAAAAGAGGGAACATTCTTACGAAATGTAGGACTTGCTTCGAGAGTAAAAAAAAATTTTTTTAGCTGCTTGCGTGCTCAAGCTCTTAGGGATCGTCGATCTCTCGGAGGGGCAAAAGAAAACCATCGTATGACTTCCAACATCGAAATGAAAATTGTGACGGGTTAAAAAACAAGGGTGGCTCCAACATCTCCAGTATCAGGTGCTCTCCTCTACGCTAACTCCACCACCTATAATCTTGCACGAAGTTCTCACATCTCCCTTTCTACAACCCGATTGGCTAAAGGTTGTTCCATTCATCTCCTCGGTGGCATTGTGTTGACTGTCTCTCACACACAGAGTACAACTTCGAGTTCTTTTGTCTCCTCTCCTTTGCCTACTATCTGCAAGAAAAACTTCCCCTCTGATACCACTTGATGCAGTGCCCCCACCTTAGCAGGGTCTGCTGGCCTCCTGATCACTAGATCTTCTCAATCTTCGAGTTGGAAAAACTCTTTGATTCCTTGCTGGAATCCTCACAAAATATCCACAGGTCCTATGTGTAACTCAACCCACATGAACAAGCACTAGGCGTGATTTTCCTTCACGTGACCACTGACTGTGATCACAAGCCTAACCCAAAAGGCGCTTCGTGATCTCTTACCTCGGGTGATTTCACATGAGCCAAACCCGACTTCACGATTTTTGATTTCTCGATCGATAATTTCTCTAGGCGCTAGCACTCCCTTTAACCTTCCACTGATAGGACCTCTAGCTATGACTTGGGGCCAAGTTTCCAAAGGCGTCGAGATTTCACATATTGGGAACTCGCGATGTAGCTTTGCTCCCTTTTCCTGATATTTGAACTCATGAATTCCTCACCTCAGATCAACGGTCCTAGTTTCCCCACAATCCGACGGTCCTGCTTTCTCCTTCCTATTTCAGGATTTCACGTTTTGGGTGGTTGGAAGACTGCGCGCCTCTTTTCTCCTGATTCCTGATTCTGTGATTTCCTCGGATCGACAATCTAGATCCCTTCGTGATCCAACAGTTGCGATTGAATCATGAGCTTGGGTTTCGTGAGTTTTCTGACCCTGTGCACTTCTAGAACATTAAAGTTCATGCACCTACCTACGGATCCAACAACTATTGGTCCCTGTGCTTAGATCTAACAGTCTAGATCTGATCCCCCTCTTCATGTTCTTATGAGCATTTGGATGCAAGATTTGACAACCATATCTCTTCCTCTGTAGCTGATCCGACGACAACTATCACTCCCCCTCTTAAGCTTACGAACTCTTCTGACTTAGAATATGTTTAGGTATTCAAAGGATTCGACCTTTGTTCCTCCCACGAGTCTGTTTCTTAGACCTTGTCTATGCTTCTGGGCTTTCTCACCTTTTTCTCCTTTGACCCTTATGGAGTCCCTTTGACACTTAACTGAATTCCAAATCTGTACACTCCTTGCAACAGATTCCTACGAAAGACTTGGTTCTTGCGGATGACTATGCACGCCTTGCAGCAGTCGCTTTGCACTAGTTGCAAAGGGAAAGCTTCAGGCTATCTCTTCTGATCTTCAAAATTGAAACAGATACTGTCAACGCACTCCTTGCGGTTTGGGTGCACACCTTGCACTCACTCAATAGAAGAGAAACAACGGAAACTTATACTAGCATTCATAGTTTCATCCATTCATAACGAAATTCATTCATTTATGAAAACACAATAACAGAGAATTGCAAAAAGTAACAATACTATGCATTTGGGTCAATTTTCCTTTGTCATATTCATTCAAAAGTAAAAATGGCTACAACTAATATCAAAACAATAACTTAAAACTCAGAAAATTCCTACTAACTCGCAGAAGCCTCAATTGGGTGTACAAAACCTTTATTTAACTCAGAGGGTCCTTAGGGTTCCCCCCCTAACTACTCATCTACCTCAAAAATGAAAACATAACTGCTACCTAAGTTTAGTTACATTCGAGACTCAGAGTGAAAGTCCCTGATCGCTCATGATCATTTCATATCCAAGCGTTTGATCTTCTTATGTTCTTCATCAAATCCCCAAAGGATTCGCAATAACTCCTGATGTTCGAGATTTCAAAATGATTCTCGAGCGCTGAACTTTCCTGCCACGTGTGCTCGCTGATGACGATACGATGCTCCTACATGACCACTATAGTGTGTAGGTTGTGCTCCTGAAAATAGAGTTTCTTGTTGCATATTTTTTTTTTAACACAAACTGAAGAGGGATGTATATTAAAGGTGTTGAGAAGAAGCTACAACACCAAAAGAGATTACATATTGGGCATATATCCATTTGTTTGCTGCTAGAATAACTACCAAAATACTTTCATTACATAATATTCTTATTGGGCTATTTCCAAAAATTTCTAGACTATAAACATCTTTGCAAAACTTCCAAGGCACCACCAGACTTTAAACAACATTCATGACATGTTAGAGGCTGTATCTTTCTCTTCAGGGTTTTGCTAAGGGATGGGAGGGTCCTCTCTAGTATCCATTGGATCTGTTCCACTATAAAAAATTCCTTGATTGTTTTCTACAACACCATAATTTGGCCAAGGCCTTCCAAGATTGTCAGAGTTATAAATTGATCATTGTTCCAGACCTGGGTCTTGTAGAGTTTGTACAATGGATTCCATATCAGCCAGTCTCCGAGCTAGAGAAGAAAGATTGGTCTCGAAGTAGCTGAAGCGTTCCTCCATCTGGTGTGAAAGCCTTGCTATCATTCCTTCCAGATATTTGATTTTTCCCACAAGCTGTTGTAGAAAATTCTACCCTTCTACATCTCTATTGTGCCAGAGGTTCCTTGCCAAGGGTTCCATAGGAATGCCTCATGCGTGATCCCTGTAACTGCTCCAAGAAACTAAAATAGGAGAACATGGTGTGTAGAGTTCAATAAAAACAACATCAAAATTACAATACACAAAGGATGGAGCAAAGAGGGACCTGAAAACTTGCTGGGGGAATCGAAGAGATGTTCCCAATGAGACTCCTGCTTGAACCTGACCGCCTTTTTTTTGCAGTGCTTGGTGAAGAGAGTAACCGAGTTTGAGGAAGAACATTGGATCCTGTATTCAGAGTTTCAGAGAAAATGATTTTTGCTAAACTAGAGGGTTTCAACTCTGTAACCACATAAGGAAT
>JASDQU010735315.1:135535-146936 GCA_032191745.1 Picea mariana
ATCATTTCTGTGTATTGTGAAGATTATGCTGGATATTTTACTGTTATTCTGCCATTTCTAGCATTTTATTTTTGTTCTCCATATTTTATATCTCTGGTATATTACAAAGATCATATTGTATTCATCTTTTGGTTCTGGTACTCCTTCTGGTAGACACCTTAGCCAACATATCTAAGTTCCTTTTTGCCACTTCTTCTCTGAAAGACTGTAACTCTAATTTTAATTTTCTTATTTCAGCTTGGCAGGCTATGTTTTGCCTATATACATTCTTGAGTTGCCCATGAACGGGAAATACCTTTTAGCCATGAAATTTTCTTTATCAACAGTCTCTTCATATAGATCTAGCATCTCCTTTAGCTTGATTCAGGATTCCAAACATTCATTTTTCAACTTGTCATTTTCAACTCTTTCTTCCTTGAGTTGCCTCCTGAGCCTTTTGAAGGTAAGGTTACTTTCATGATGGGGAGTATTGATATCAATAACCTCTATGGGATGCTTGGAAGACTGAGATTTGTCCTTTTTCTGAACTAAAGTCTCTACTGCACCATCCTTCACGGGAACATGCTGTTTGGCTACTGATCTAGTAAAAGGTATTATATATTTGACTTTTTCTGCAACAACTGGTGGGGAAAAGACAAGTTTTTTTCCTTTCAAGCTCCTTGTTTTGATAGAAGGAATTTCCAGAGGAGTAGATTCCACCACAGGTGAAACTTCTCTATCATGAGGTTGTGAAGGACCACCTTATTCTACTTTATCGGTATCTTGGAAATATTTATCACTCCTAGTCACCCTCTTCTTCTTGCTTGAATCTGAATGCACAGTCTTCTCAATAGGGGTAGGAGTTTGTCTTTTGGACTGTGGTGTAGGAAAAATATATAACTGAAAATGTGATGCATCTAGGAAAGTTTCCGAGTCAGTATTAGTCTTCTTTAAATCTCTCATTACTAACATATTGATTAAACCAGAGTGAAAAACACTGGCATCCACCTGCTTGGACTTAGACTGGACTCTATATGACATCTTGCCAATATTCCTGAAAAGGTAGAATGGAAGGTTCATGGATTATTTCCCATTGAAGTGTAATAATAATCTGATGTGGTATTGGTGTACCATATTGAACCTTCCTTCACATGTGAAGTACCTTTGGATAAACCTAAGAATCTTGTCAAAAAATTCCAGCATGTGACTTCTGGGCACTCCTTTGGATAGGTTGTCTCCTTGATATTTAGATTTAAATAATTCTTTAGAGAAAGAAGATTTTAATGACATGGATTTAAACCACTTCTCACCACAATTGGGTATCTCTGTAGGTACAAATATAGAATGGTCAGAGAATTCAAACTCCAACATCCCCACCTTATTCTTTGTCCCATTAAAATTAAGTGCAAACTCCTTGGCCACTTCAAGATGTCCTCTCTGCATTTTCTGACAAAAAATGAGACAACCCACCCTTTGGAAAGATTCATTGAATAATGGTTCATAGTTGATAAGTTGCATGTCATATGGTTCAGTTCTCACAATCTCTCCCCCCTTGCGAGTCTTCCTGCCTTGCTGACTATCCATAATTACTGGCTTGAAAAACACCTTTTGTAGCCTCTTATGATAGATGCTATGTGAAATTTGAAATAAAACATGGATTTTAGGGTTTGATTGCAGAGCTGACATACTTAGGGTTCACTTGTCTTAAAAATCATACACAACAATAGTACGAAGTTGAGAAAGTTTCAAGTAGGGAATGATAAGAGGGACAACAATTTAATCAGATTGAAACTGAAGACAAGAAAATAAAGACGATTCTGTGTGAATAGGGGGTTTGCAGCGCCAAAGGTTGAGTTCACAACACCAGTCTGCAACGAAATTTTGACTAGGTTTTATGAAAGGATGACAAGACTTCCATGTATGAGATGGAACATATATTGAATGGTTAAAACCTGGGCCTTTAAATTCCAATTTAACAAGTGTTTTGGTCAATCAAAATACAGAGGGTTTGCAACACCAGTCTACAACGCAGAGTTACAATGAAAATTTTGCATCACATAATTGTCAATAGGTAATATTACTGTTTGCAAGAGGAACTGTAGGATGACCCTGTGAAATAATGATCTTGAAAAAGGACAGGGTGATAGAACACCATAACTGTGGGTTATCAAAATGCAGAGAGTTGGAAAAACATTAAAAATTTAACTGGTTGCAGCACAAAATGATACACAACATCTTTACAACCCTAATTGACCATTTAATCAACATGTAATCATCAAAGGGGTACCTAGTATGTATGAATTTAGGCTGGTGCTTGTCACTAATGGGGATATCAACGGTCCTCCAATGCAAGAACCAATCCATTTGATGAAATTGATACTAAAGCCAAATTTTCCCACTACCTGAAAAATAAAATCATGACAAACACGATCAAAAGCATTTTCCTTATCAAGTTTAATTACCATGCCTTTCTCTTTTGCAATGTAAATTGATTGGATTACTTCCTGAACTAGAACAATATTGTCCATTATTTACCTGTCATGCATGAAACCTCCTTGGTTAGGGGAGTCAACTTGGGAAAAAGGTTTTTTAATCTAATAGCAATGACTTTTGTCAAGATTTTGTAGGAGGAGTTGCATAAAGAGATGGGTCAAAAGTGGGATAAGGTAGAGGGATTGGATTCTTTTGGAACAAGGGATAGAAAGGAGGAGTTAGTGTTCTCTCCTAGACAAAGGGTTTGTTAGAAAAAGAGGATCATAGAGAAATAAAATAAGACAAATGCGGAAATAAGACACATAATATACACAATACAATAGAGACACATATATGCATTGTTCACCCAGTGTGGGCTACATCCACCAGAGAAATTTCCAGGTCCTTCCTTTATTATTATCCAACAAATGAAGGGATACAACATACAACGCACTCGCTGTAATTTCCTCTTGTTTCTCTCATAGTCTCCTCTCTTAGAATACAATATTCGCAATCGATACACAACCATAATATAATTCCCTCATAAAATAGGGTTTTTTTCTAGGGAAAAAAACCCTAACATAACTTCTACTGTCAGATTTGTGACCTTATAATGAATGGTCCAGATTTACTATGAAGTTACAATATACATTTACAATACAATTTTACTCACCCTCGAACCCTCGCCGAGGGCCCGCTTGCCCTCCAACCCCCAACTAGGCGGATGAGCCCCTTAGACCCTGTAGGGGGGGGAATCTCCCTTGCGTGGAGGGGTGTACAATATTCCAGGGTGTACATTCTTCATGGGGTATAAACATGGATGAAAACAAAGACCTATGAAACAAGAAGATAATCAGGTTCCTCAACCAACAATCTCCCTCTTGGAGACTGATCACAACAAATCCACTGTTGTTGTACCTGTTGGACTATACTCCACCTTGGACCTGGAAAATTTCTCATCTTCATCTTCATGCTTGAAGACCAACTGAAATTGAGTAGGAACTCAGTTTCTCCCTATTTACTCCCTTTTTTAACATGTCTGTAGGATTCTGGCTAGTGTGTATCTTTTCCAACTTTAAATGTCCATATTCCAAGACAGATCGTATGAAATGGTACCTGAGCTATATATGCTTAGTATTCAAATGGAAGGCTGAGTTATTTACAAGATGAATGGAACTCTCGCTATCACAGTACAACCTACTATTCTCTTGCTTCTTTCCCAATTCCTCCATAAACCTGTGTAACCAAATCATCTCTTTACTAGCCTCTATAGAAACAACATACTCTGCCTCTCTTGTTGAAAGTTCAACAACCTTTTGCAGTTTCGAAATCCAACTTACTGCTGTTCCACCTACAGTAAAAACATACCCTATGGTGCTCTTCATGCTATCATTATCACCTGCCATATCTGAATCAACATATTTCTGTAGAACAATGTCTGAACCTCCAAAACATAATGCATGAGTAGAAGTACCTTTCAAATACATGAGAATCCACTTTACTGCCTCCCAATGTTCTTTACTTGGATTGTTCATACACCTGCTCACAACTACCACTACATGTGGAATATTTGGTCTTGTGCAAACCATCACATACACCAAGCTGCCAACCACTATTGAATAAGAGACCCTAGATATGTATTCTATCTCCTCCTGTGTCTTGGGACACATTTCCTTAGTTAATTTGAAATGGCTGGCCAAATATGTACTAACTGATTTTTCATTCTGCATTATAGACCTCTCCAACACCTTCTCTATGTACTCACCCTGAGACAATGCCAATTTTCAATTTTTCTTGTCTCTTGTTATTCTCATACCAATGATTTTCTTTGCAGCACCCAAATCCTTCATCGCAAATAAATTAACTAATTTATTCTTGAGCACATTTATATCTTGCATATTATACCCTGCAACAAGCATGCCATCTACATACAATAGCAAGATAATATAGCTTCCATTTTCTTTTCTTTTATCAAGCATTGTGTATTTTGGTTTTTCTTTTCCCTGGAACTGATCTTTGTACATGAACTTATCATTGAATATGACATCTCTACTCCTAATGATTTTGTGATTTTCATAATCCCATAAGTGATAACCAAAATCATTAACACCGTATCCAATAAAGCTACACCTCTTGGATTTTGCCTCAAGCTTTGTTCTATTTTATTTATCAATATGGACAAATGCTTCACAACCGAAAGTCTTCAAAAAAGAATAGTTTATCTTTTTACCTGTCCATGCCTCCTTTGGAATTCCACCATCCAAAGAGCTTGAAGGTTCTCTATTTATTAAGTAAACAAAAATATATACAACATTTTCCCAGAACTGTAAGGGAAACCCAACATGAAATCTCGTACTCCTTGCACGCTCCATGATTGTCTTGTTCATCCTTTCTGACACACCATTTTTTTGTGGTGTTCATGGAACTGTCTTCTCTCTATGAATCCCATGGTATGAAAAATAATCATCAAACTCCTTGCTGAAATATTCACCTCCATTGTCTGATCTGAGACACTTCAACCTTTTTCCTATCTCATTCCCAACAAAAGCTTTCNGCTTGAAGGTTCTCTGTTTATTAAGTAAACAAAAACATCTACAACATTTTCCCAGAACTGTAAGGGAAACCCAACATGAAATCTCGTACTCCTTGCACGCTCCATGATTGTCTTGTTCATCCTTTTCGACACACCATTTTTTTGTGGTGTTCATGGAACTGTCTTCTCTCTATGAATCCCATGGTATGAAAAATAATCATCAAACTCCTTGCTGAAATATTCACCTCCATTGTCTGATCTGAGACACTTCAACCTTTTTCCTATCTCATTCCCAACAAAAGCTTTCCATTTCTTAAAAGTATAAAAAACACCATATTTTTGTCGAATGCAATAAACCCAAGTTTTTCTAGTTGCATCATCAATAAAAGTAACATAATAACGAGAGCCACCAAGATATGATACTTGAGCTGGTCCCCATACATATGTATGCACAAGCTCTAACCTTTCACTCTTATTTTCTTTTTCGACTATGAGAAATCTGATTCTCTTCTATTTTCCATAAACACAATGCTCACAAAAATCCAAATCAATATGTTTAAGATCCGGCAACAAATTTATTTTGTGAAGTATCTGCATCCCCTTCTCAGTCATGTGTCCAAGCCTATGATTCTAGAGTACTGTATCAACTCTTGTAGAAGCTAAAGAGATAGAAGAGTCAGTATTGCTTGTATATAAATACAATGTACTACCTTCTCTCCTTTTTCTATCACTAGTGATCCTTTGGTGACCTTCCATGCCTTATCTATATAGATATACAATATTCACTTGCCAACTGCCCTGTTGGAATTAGATTTTTCCTTAGATATAGAACATGTCTTAACTCTTTCAACAACCATTGGTTTCCAATCCTTTGCTTTATTTTTACCTTTTCCATTCCAACAATTTTTCATGGTGCATCATCACCCATATAAACCTGTCCAAAATCACCTTGAACATAATCTAGAAAATGTTTCCTATGGGGTGTGTCATGAATTGAAGCTCTTGAATCTATTGCCCAAGACTCAAAAATATTATCTACAGAAAGAATCAAAACATCTTGTAACACATCACCCGTTACATTTGCTTCCTGATTTTTCTCCTGCTGTCCATCTCTTTGTTTCTTTGGAGCTATGCAGTCTTTCTTCAAATGTCCTTTCTTCCCACAATTCCAACACTCTATCTTTCCCAGTCTCGATTTGGATCTACCCTTCCTAAAATTCCTGCAGTTCCTTGAGCTCTTTCCACTATCCTTTTTTCTTCCCCTATTCTCCATGTTTAACGCATTACCCGATGTCTCACCTGTGCTTTTCCATCACATTTCCTCGCTAAGGATAACACCAACAACATCATCAAATTTTAAAGTGTTTGAACCAGAGACAAAGTTATTTACAACCATGACCAAGCCGTTCCAACTTTCTGGCAATGAGCACAAGATTAGAAGAGCCTCAACCTCATCATCAAAGTCCACTTTTACAGAACTTAGTTGATTAGTAACCGTATTAAATTCATTTAAATGATTTGCAACATATCCAAATTTCGACATATTCATATTAAATAATCTCTTCATTAGAAATACCTTATTGGACACTGAGGGTTTTTCATATAGTTTATCCATTGCGTCCATCAACTCCTTCATTGTCTTTTCTTTCAAAATATTGAAAGCCACTAATGATGACAGGCTCAACAGTATCATTCCTAGTGCCTTTCTGTCAAGATCCTTCCATTCTTCGTCCTTCATGGCTGTCGAATTCTTTTCTATTCCACCCAATGGTAGGAATAGATCATTCTGATATAAATAATATTCCATTTTCATCTTCCATAACTGGTGGTTTTGGCCGTTAAATTTCTCGACCCTAAAATTTCCATCTTCCGCCATTGCTCCCACTCAAACTAGGAACCCTTTTTTCCTGTGAGTTACCTTTCACTCTGATACCAGTTGTTATAAAAATAAGACCGCGTAGTAATAAAATAAGACAAATGAGGAAATCAAACAAAAAAGATACACAATACAATAGAAACACAAATATACGTGGTTCACCTAGTGTGGGCTACGTCCACCATAGAAATTGCCAGGTCCTTCCTTTATTATTATCCAGCAAATGAAGGGATATAACCTACAACACACCCAAAATAACTTCCTCTTCTTTCTCTCAAAGTATCCTCTCTCAGAATACAATATTCGCAATCGATACACAACCACAATACAATTCCTTCATAAAATAGGGTTTCATTATAGGGAAAAAAACCCTAACATAACTTCTACTGTCTGATCTATGACCTTATAATAAACGGTCTAAATTTACTATGAAATTATAATATACATTTACAAGGAAAATTTTCTTTCAGGGGCTTCGCCCCCAAACCCCCGCTAGGGGCCTACTTGCCCTTGGATCCCCCAGATCCCGTAGGGGCGGGAAATCCCCCCGCGTGGAGGGTTGTACAATATTTCGGGGTGTACAATATTCATGGGGTATAAAAACAGCTGAAAACAAATACCTATGAAACATGAAGATAATCAGTCTCCACAACCAATAGGGTTATGTGGAAATAATGCAACATCCTCAAAATATTAGGTTTACTAGTGTCCCAGAAGTTCCTTTAAAAGAATATGGGAAAACCATCTGGGCCAGGGGCTTTATCCATTCCAAGGCTCCAAATTGCTAAACAAACTTCTTGTTCCTTAATGAGTCTGAAGAGGTTTTGATTATAATTATCTGTGACTAGAGAAGGGATATTTTTTAACATGTTGGCAATGTTTTTTTCTTTGTCCCTTTCTTGCTGAGTTAGAAGATGTTTGTAGTGGTTGAAGGTGACTTCTTTTATACCTTCATAATCAGAGACTTGGGTGCCATCATCAAGATTTATTTTTTTGACATTATTCCTTATTAGTCAGGATTTGTCTTGCTTATGGAATAAGTTTATATTCCTGTCTCCAGTCCGGGGCCAAAGACTTAGAGATTTAAACCTCTAATATTCTTCATCTCTTCTGATTTCTCTTTGGATTTTGTCTTGGAGATGTATTTCGGCTTGGAGATGTATTTCCTGTTGCATTAAGTTGTAAGAGACTTTGTTTTATTCAATTTGGCATTGAATTAAGTGAAGATAAACCTTTAGTTTTGAGAGGGTCACTTTGAGGGAGAGGAAGGAGGATTTTTCCTAGGTCTTTAGTGCTTTCTTTGTTCTTATTAGCTTTTGTTCCCATATATAGGCATGGGTTCTAGGAATCCAGTAATTTCAAGTGCTGGAAACAATATCTTTTACTTTAGGATGACTTAACCAAAGGGGAGGTAAGCGAAAAGGGAGGGGTCCATAATAAGGTAAAGAGCGAACGTTAAGGGATATGTGATTATGATTAGAAGTCAAGGAAGGAAGGATATAGGATTTGATTGATGAGGAGGAGGATAAGAGGCTGCTATGGATAAAAAAATAATCCATCGAGGTAGTGATGTGGCCTGTACCTATTATTTTATTTGACCAAGTGAAATTTCCTTTGGAAGGTACTACATCAATTAGATCCTAGTCAAGGATAATTCCCTCTTTTTTTTTCATGTGAAGTTCTCTGGCATAGGATCCTCCTCTTTTTTCAGAGCCGTTCCTTATTGTATTAAAATCTCCATTAAGCATTTAGTCTGAGAGATTCTATGTATCTTTTATACCATTAATATAATGCCAACAACTTGGCTTTTCTAACGGATTGAATGACATGTAAACATTGATTACCATGTAGGATTTCCCATCATTATTATATTGAAACTTGGTTAAAATCCAATTTCGAGTTTGAAAAGAGGTAATCAAAGTTAGGGAGTTTTTATTCCACAGTATGCAGAGATCGTCGGAGGCACCTCTTGCATATTCAACTTTATAATTCCAATGTTTTAGAGCTCCCAAAGATGTGTGGCTGATGTATTTAGCCTTTAATTTAGTCTCCTTGATTAGGAGAAAAAACGACGTTTTATTTTTAATGAGATCACAAGAAACATAAATTTTTTGAGCACTACCTAAGCCCCTACAATTCCAAGAGTCAATTATCATTATTTATGAGGAAGAATGGAAGTACCTCCTTTTGGATCCTTGTTTATTCATGAGACCTTAGGTGGTTTGGAGGATCCTAAATTTTTTGGGATTGTTGTCTGCGATCCTAGCTGCATATATTTGTTTGCTTTCTCCTCATAGATGGTTTTTACAACTTTGCATCCTGATCGTTTGGGGAGATTTTCTTCTGAAGCTCTATCATCCATTTCTTCATTGATTGAGTATTCTCTATTTGAGTCTCTAGCCTTGGCATCATAAAATTATTTCTTTGCTTCCTCTAGACCTATTATAACAAATCCCACTTTTTCTTGATGTTCTTTGCCAATATTGTCTTTCCTTGCTTCTTTGTTTTTGGATTTTAGTTTCTCTTTGTACGTTTCTTTTTCCGCAGGGGTCTTCTTTGGAAGTTGATTCTTTCTTGACTCATCTGGTTCAATGTTATCAACTATTGTGAGATTTCTTGATCTTGCAAGTGCGAGATTGCACCATAGTTTTTCCTTATTGGAATTTTCTTTGTAGGAATGGGGTCGAAAGTGGTAGATGGAGCTATGCCTGTTGTTTAAGGTCCAAATGAGGATCCGAGGCTTGTTTGATTTTTTGGGGCATTCCTAGATATCCTTGGCACAATCTTCCATTGTTTTTCAGTTTCTCCTTCTCCATGTTGCTCCGAAGGGGATTTTTTACATTTCTTTGCAAAGTGGCCATACTCATGACATACTTTGCATTTAAAAGGGAGTTGTTCATAATCCAATTGCTGAACATGCTACCAATTATCTAAAGATATTGAAATTTCTTCCGGTATACCTTTCTCCATATCAATTTCCACACAAATTCATGCACAAGAGTAAATTTTTATTTAGGTTTTTCTCGATTGGTATAATTTCCAAGGGAGTTGCCAATACAATCCAGGGCATTGTCGCTCCAACAGTGAAGGGGGAGATGGGGAAGGCAAACCAAAACTAGAACTGCTAAGGGGACATCATTTTCTAGATTAAAGTCAGGAGTACATTTATTAAGGTACATTCCTCTAGTGTCGAGGAATACTTATGGGCCATTTTGAAAGATCAAATCCCCGTTTTCCTTGAATTCGAATAAAAAAAAATAATCCTCATCCACAAAAGAAATGATTCATGGATCCTTTGATGAGGGGGATCCAGTTTTTATTCAACCAAAGAGATACTATTTTTGGAGACAGACAAATTCCCGTGAATTGTCCAATTAGTCCCCAATTTGCGAGGGTGAGAGATTTTTTCCTCATTGCTAGAGAAGAAATCACGATTTTGGGAATTTCATCTATCTTTTTAACAAATTTGGAGGGGGGATTCTTCGATTGCTTAACAGTAGTTGCGAGAAATGATTGGAAGGTGCATGCATAAGGATTAGGAGGGGACACCCCCCCAGTAGGGGAAGCCATATCTATTCATAGGATCGCTTAGGTTTGCATGACGCACATAGCTCACATAGTATTTCAAGGTCAATGTTACAACTGATGAGATCAAAGCATTGTTGTTGGATCCTGTTGCATCTTGATAAATCATGTATTGGAGATATTGTGGTGCCTTATTGATGTAGGACACTATAGAATGTTGCATTTAGGCTACCTTAGATGATATGCCATTAATTTTGTTGAAAACATTGAAAACAAAGTGATGTAGATCACTGGAAGTGAGTTTCAGATAGCTTCATGTAGCATTTTGTATAGAATAGTTTCTTGTTGCTTCCTATAACACTCCGCATAAGGAGTTTTTTGTAACTTCCTATAGCAATGTATAAAACGATGTTCTCATAGCTTCCAGTAGGAGACTATATATGTGGACATAATGTTATTTGAGAGATTTGTAGTGAAGGGGTTGTATGAATATTGTGAGATATTGAGGTGGATCATATGATGGTTGGTTTGATGAGTGGAAATGTAGAGGTTTAATGTGTGCTATGATGGATTATGAGATGGAATGAATGATGGATGGAAATACTGGATGATGGATATGAAGAGGTGAGATATGCTAGAACCATTGAATGGAATGTTTGGAAAATATATGTTGTTGTATACTGAGGTATGGATTTATGCTGAGTGATGTCCTTTTAGTTGTTCTTGAAAACTTATTCATCAAAGACTTTTATACTTCAAGGACTTGATTTGACCATGGAGGTCCGTAATTTGAGATTTGAGGTAAACCTTACAACATAATTCATATTGCAAGCTTAACTTCTCAAGGGATTTTTGAAGTTTGTAGTATATTGAGATTGTTTGAAAATTTGCATGTTTTATTGGCAAGCCAAGATAGGATCTTTGAGAGTCATGCTAAGACTGGAAGTTGTGAAAATTTCATGCTGTGTTGAAATCTATGAGTTATGCTGAGATATAGTGTGAAATTTTGGAGATCC
>JASDQU010735315.1:155778-168413 GCA_032191745.1 Picea mariana
TGCGAGGGTGAGAGATTTTTTCCTCATTGCTAGAGAAGAAATCACGATTTTGGGAATTTCATCTATCTTTTTAACAAATTTGGAGGGGGGATTCTTCGATTGCTTAACAGTAGTTGCGAGAAATGATTGGAAGGTGCATGCATAAGGATTAGGAGGGGACACCCCCCCAGTAGGGGAAGCCATATCTATTCATAGGATCGCTTAGGTTTGCATGACGCACATAGCTCACATAGTATTTCAAGGTCAATGTTACAACTGATGAGATCAAAGCATTGTTGTTGGATCCTGTTGCATCTTGATAAATCATGTATTGGAGATATTGTGGTGCCTTATTGATGTAGGACACTATAGAATGTTGCATTTAGGCTACCTTAGATGATATGCCATTAATTTTGTTGAAAACATTGAAAACAAAGTGATGTAGATCACTGGAAGTGAGTTTCAGATAGCTTCATGTAGCATTTTGTATAGAATAGTTTCTTGTTGCTTCCTATAACACTCCGCATAAGGAGTTTTTTGTAACTTCCTATAGCAATGTATAAAACGATGTTCTCATAGCTTCCAGTAGGAGACTATATATGTGGACATAATGTTATTTGAGAGATTTGTAGTGAAGGGGTTGTATGAATATTGTGAGATATTGAGGTGGATCATATGATGGTTGGTTTGATGAGTGGAAATGTAGAGGTTTAATGTGTGCTATGATGGATTATGAGATGGAATGAATGATGGATGGAAATACTGGATGATGGATATGAAGAGGTGAGATATGCTAGAACCATTGAATGGAATGTTTGGAAAATATATGTTGTTGTATACTGAGGTATGGATTTATGCTGAGTGATGTCCTTTTAGTTGTTCTTGAAAACTTATTCATCAAAGACTTTTATACTTCAAGGACTTGATTTGACCATGGAGGTCCGTAATTTGAGATTTGAGGTAAACCTTACAACATAATTCATATTGCAAGCTTAACTTCTCAAGGGATTTTTGAAGTTTGTAGTATATTGAGATTGTTTGAAAATTTGCATGTTTTATTGGCAAGCCAAGATAGGATCTTTGAGAGTCATGCTAAGACTGGAAGTTGTGAAAATTTCATGCTGTGTTGAAATCTATGAGTTATGCTGAGATATAGTGTGAAATTTTGGAGATCCCGAAGTGTTGAAATTTGCATGCTGACCTGAGATTTGTTGATACGATATACTAAAAGTTTTCATACAATGGTAGCAAGCTTCCATTTGTGTATATGTTTTTTCCATTGGTGGAGTATGAAAATTGAGCATAAATATTATTTTGTGCTATGCTCAATATCTCTTTTGCTTGTTCCTTGTAGGCTCGAGTGGTGGATGATGTTGACATGCTAATGCTAGTGATGATGCTAGTGATGATGCTGGTGAGGATATTGGTGATGAAATTTGTGTTTATGTTGGTGATGATGCTTGTGAGGATGTTGGTGATGAAATTTGTGTTTATGTTGGTGATGATGCTTGTGATGAAACTGGTGTTGATGCTAGTGATGTTGGTCATGATATTAGTGTTGATTCTAGTGATGATTGATCCAGAATCGGATCCAGAAGCTTGACAAGGCTCAAAAAGGCTCAAAAATGAAAGTGCTTGGAATTCGACGAAACCAACGCCATTGGATCCATCTCGTCTTCCTGATTCCGTCCATATATTTACTTCATCAAACGAGATTTGTATGTGAAAGATATCACATTCTGTCCGAAAACCCAAACATGCAAAAAAATGGGTGACTGTATAGTTCGTACAGTCCCACATGGCAGGCCGACTGTACAGGCCGTACATCCGTACAGCTGACGTGCCAAGCTCCTAGAGACGACACATGGTAGGTGATAGGGAGTACGATAGGTACAGTTGAACTAGTCAGAGGGTGACACGTGTCACCACTGTAAGGGTGACACGTGGCATAGGCTGACGTGATAGACACGTGGCAAGGATGACAGGGCAGTGACGTGGCAGACATGTGGCACAGGCTGGCAGGTGGCAGGGTACGTGGCAGACACGTGGACCATTCGACGCTCGACAGGTGGCAGAATCTGATTGGTTGGAGAGGTGCCACGTGGCCCAGTCATGGGCTGCCACGTGGCACCCTGTGGTTGGCTCGTGGGTTGTATAAAATTATATTCTCTCCACTGGGGTCGAAACCCCGACCTCTCCTCCAGGCTATGGACTGGCAGGACCGGGCTGACCACCCTCCCCACTGGTGTGACTTAACAGTCATATGAAAATAAAATTATTTAAGTTATGTTTAAATTTTAATTGGAGGCGGAAAGGACTGGGGCTTAGCCCCAACCCATGGTTTCAACCGGGTTGTAACACCCATACACCCGAGGGCGTGGGCACCGTATGCAGGAGTTAGGATAAGGGGCCAACCCTTGGACCCTGCACCACCATATAACCACCAACGTGTATCGTGGGGCCTATCCCTCAGGGCTCAGGTAGTTTGTTAGCCACCGATCCCATGCAAGCGCCCGATGACCAGGAGCCAGCCCAAACAGGGGGGGCATCGCACAAATGGTGGAGCGCCCGGACACATGGCCGCCTCCCATATGACCAGGAGCACATGCCAAAAAGGGCTGCGCCCAATTTTAAAATAAAAAGTGTTTTTTATACTATGTTTTGGGATTTTATTTGATTTGAGCCTGATATTAATGGATTTTGGTCATTTTTGGGAGATATTGGGCATTTTTGGAGCCCAAATTTTGGGAGGAAGTTGGGAATGGATAACCAACTTCAGATCTATAAAAACCAGGCCTGTTTGAGGCCAAGGAGGATAGTCAGAGTAGAGTTATGTTGAAGGGAAGCCAAGCCAAAGCCATTTTTATGCAGGGAAGCTATTGAGGAGCAGACGTTTGGGCGCCATTTCTAGGAGCTTCGGACATCCGTTTTGCGTGCCGTTTTCTTTGTTGGGTTCTAGAGATCTGGAAGAACATGACCAGATTAGTCTTGTAGCTAATTGTCACTGCTGCGATGTACTTTTGAGCTTTTGAACAGAAATAAAGAAGCCTCCCCCACAGAGACAAAGGCCCGAAGACGTAGGCAACGTTGTGCCGAACTCCGTTATCAATTCTCTTGTTATGGTTTGCTGTTTATTACTTCATTTCAGATATGCATATGTGTACATGGCTGTCATACTTCCTCTCTTTTCCTCATTCTTTCATTAAGCTTCTTAAACGGGTTAATTAACACATGCAATTTTAAAACTCAACCATAGTCATCAAAAGATCCTACGGATCAATGATACTTGTGCTAATGGTAGTGATGTTGGTGATGTATAAGGCCGAGTCCTTATCATAATTCAGTTGAGCTTGCTCTGTAGTGGTTCTTTCTTAGGGAAAATGTTAGGGGATAAATTTTTCCCATGGGATAATTTTCCATATTTTTTTCCAAAAACATATTCATTGATTTCCATTTTTCTAAAGTAATTCGCCAAAATTATACAGGATAAAATCATTTTACTCTAACAATCACCAAAATTTTCTAGAAACTATATAAATTTATTATAAATTTGAATATTTTTTTCAAAAATATCACCAAACATTTTATGTTTGGCATTTTAAGAACCAATAATATTCTCCAAGTTTTCTACACTTTAAGATAATTATGRATCCTTAAAATTTTCCCTATTCTTGCTTTTTTCTTTAGGAGCATAAGCTAACTATATTAGGATTTCCGGTTTTGGATTTAGGATTATGATTGAGGTATGTACCTATATACTGATGCCATGTGTTTTTGTTGATGCAAGAGTCTAGTGGAGGAGTACTTGTAGAATTTGGAAATATTTGTAGTCTATATAGTGTCATGCAGAACCTTGGAGATATTGTTTTGGATTGAGTGTTTGTAGTTGTATTCCTTCTGCATGTGGCTAGATTGTTGTTTCTGATTTGTATATTTGTAAACACTAAAAACGAGTCTTTTTTTTTCATTTTTCTTTACTTATTCTCTTTTTTCTTTTGTTTTTTCTTAGATATTGGTGTCATTAATAGTTTTCACTAGTGCTCTACCCCATGGTGCATGTAGAGGTTTTCACCATGGGGAAAAAGTTTTATTTCAAAGATTTGATTTTCTCTTGGAAGGTTTTCAATTAGGTCTCCATCCTTGATGACTCAGTGGGGTTTTCACCATGGAAATTTATTGCCTTCACTTTTTTTTTTCCATGGACCTTGGAAATTATAATGGGTTGGGGGATTTATTGCTACCAAACATATTTAATTTTTGGCTCTACATGATTGTTAATTCTTCTCTTACCACTGGCTTCCTAGATATTTTGAGCATGTAACCATTGATCAAGAGAGGTATCCTTTCTTCATCTATGTTTCCGATCTTGATTGAGCCTTTATCATATCATGTGTCTATTTGGTATGACCCCAACCGTTTTCTATTTATATTTCATTTGAAATATTTGAATTTAGAGTCATAAAGAAGGGCCCAATGTCCTTCTTTAAAACCTTGGACCTAATAATACCATCATGCCATATTTTCCTCTATTGTTGTATTGCCTCATTGTGGAACAAGGCATGTTGCCTATACTCATCTAAGGCATTAAGTTGTTGTAATATTTCTTGTTGGGCTATTGATAGGTCCATATTTAGTATGGAGGATATAATAAGTGTTTCTATCTCAAATTATATGGGGAAAATTGTATTTTTACCATATATCAACTCATAGGGTATGAACTCTATGGTGGTTTTCTAGGTTGTATTGTATGTCAATATAAATTCAACCAATTTGTTTTCCCAAACTTTCCTATGCAAGATGACTATTTTGGCGAGAATGTTTTCCAACTCCCCATTGGTCACTTCTAATTTCCCATTTGCTTGAGGTGATATGTAGTATATTTTCTATGACACATTCTAATCAACTGCATGATATTTTCAATCAGATTAGAGGTGAACCCGGGGGCATGATTTGCCACTATTTATTTTTGGAATCCAAACCTAGAAAATATATTTTCATGTAGGAATTGTGCTACTTCTTCTTCACTTGCTTCCTCCATGGACTACACCTCATCCCACTTGGTCAAATAGTTAGTGCATACTAGGATGTGATGATTTTTTTTTGAAGCAGGGTCAATAAATGAGATCTAGGGTTGTAATAGAATCTCATCCCTCCTTGTTCGCTTGCCAATTCTTTGGCATTCATCACAATGGGAGACATATTGTTTAGAATCCTTGTGTACAGTAGGCCAATAATATCGTACTTATAGGATCTTGTAGGTTGTCCTCTTTTCAACATAATGGCCTCCATGGGCATCATCATGACATGCATGGATAATGTCATGTAATACATATTGTCGTATACACCTTCTAAGAATATGATCTAGTCCAATCTTGAACAAGTATCCTTTGATCCATGTGTAAGTGGCACTTTTCATAACAATCTTGTAATGCTCCCTATAAGAGAAGTGTTGAAGAAACCTCCCCATATCTAATTAGTTGTCTATGTTAGAAAAATATGGAGTCTCTAGGGAGATTGAAAAGATATGACCATAACAAAAAATTTCATCTGCAGCCTCGTTATCTACATTACTTGATAGTCTTGATAGGAAACCTGTAACACCATTATGTTTACCTAGATTGTAAAGGATTCTTAGATCAAATTCCTACAATATTAAGAGCCACCTACTTATCCCTCCATTAACATCAACTTTATTCATTAAATATAAATGGAAACATGGTCTGTATGGAAAAAAACTTGGTAGCTTGTGACATAATGTCTAAATTTGTTAATGGCATATATAAAAAAATCTTTCTCAATGACAATATAATTCAGTTAAGCTCCAGATATGTTTTTTTTGATAAAATAAATTGCAAAGGTGTTATTGTCTTCTTGTTGGCCTAAAAATACCCTTAATGATTTATCACTTTCATCTACATGGACATGAAATGGTATATTCCAATTGGGACATTGTAATACAAAGATTGAAACAAGTTTTTCCTTGATGTTTTCAAAGGCTTTTTGGAATTATTTGGTCCAACAAAAGTTAATTTCCTTTGATAGTAGTGTGAACAAGGGGGATGCCACTTTGATGGATCAATATTTGATAAACCTTCTATACTACCATGCATGGATTAAAAAAATCCTTATATATTTTTTCTTTTTGGTTTCATGTAGATATTTAATTATGTTCACCTTATCTTGGTCTACTTTTTTTTTTCCAAGGAAAAAAGTCGTAGTTTTATTAAAAGGGGGTATAAAATTACATTCGTAGATATATATTTGCTGTATGGCTAGCATGAATATATATTGTCTATTAGTGTCTCATACAATTATGTGAATCTTCATTTCCTAAAGTATACAAACTTCAATACAAAATATTACATATTATGCGTGGGCATCCGCCCCAACCCAGGCTGAATATTCTAAAAATAGTGAGTTTCAAAAATGGTAATTATGTTATCAACATAGTATTCCTGCTTATGTTCTCAAAATTGGCTGCGATATATATGTCATTTATGCTTTCTCTTCCTGGAACGACCTATGGAACTCAAAACTGCCAGCCTCAATATGTTCTGTGATATGCCAGCTTCTGAAAGCTAGGTGCGATGCTTCTTTGGAAAGTCTATCAGCCATGGCGTTCCTTTCCCTGTAAATTTGTGAGAGAGAGAAAGTGTCAAAAGTAGGAATGGTCCTCAATATATCTGCCAGAAAGGGTCTGAGCCTAGATATGTGAAAAAATTGTGTTTGTGTAGCCCACTGTATAAAATTCAAAGAGTCCCCAAAGGCCTGTAGATTGGTTATTCCTTTTTTTGTCGCGAATTGTAGAAGGAGTTTTAAGGCTTGTAGTTCGGCACAATTATTAGAGACAGGCCCCAGCCTAGCTCGGAGGAGAAAGAAGTGTCATTCTGAAAGGTATAAGCAACCCCCCCCCNTTAATTGTTCTAAAATACTTAAGGATAAAGTGGCCACCCTTAGTGGAGATTGTAGTGCATCCCGGAAAATGGTATTATTTCTGGCTATCCAGATCCCCCAATCTGTTAGTACTGGCAGATCTTTTAAGTAAATTGGGGTTGTCAGTTTTAGCCAATCCTTTAGAGCTGTTTCAAAGGTATCTCCATGCCAACTGCCGATGTCAGGATTTAAGGTGGAGGCTTCTGACCAGACAGATCTAGAGAAGGGACAATGCTTGAATAGATGATCTATCGTTTCTTCTCATGAATGACAGAGGGGGCACCAACTAGGCCTGTGAAAGAGCTTCTTCTGTAGGATATCCCAGGTGGGGACTTTGTTTTCTAGGATAGACCATACCAATAGCTTACCTTTGGCTGGGCATTGTAACTTCCACAATCATTTTCACCACCATTTTTCCTCTTGTTGTGCCTGTCTTATACTGAGTAGTACATAACCTGCTTTAGGAGTGTATTTGCCTCGTGGGTCTCCATCCCAGATGAGTTCATCCACTCCATTCGTTAAACGTATGTTTGCCTTCCTTAGCACGGTGAGATATCGATCCCAGTAAATAGTTTGGGGGACATTGAGTTCCAAGGTTCTCCCAGACTTCCATTCTTGTTGCCACAGGGTTGTGTGGGTGGGATTGGCCAGTTGGGCAAGGTAGAAATAGCCATTTCTTTCAAGAGCTGTGAAAATGTCGTCTGGTAAAAGGTGTTCCCTCGAGCAGCCTGGCCAAGGATCTCGTCCAATACGGAGGGAGTTTCCAGATCCTACTTGCCAAGCTAAGGAATTTCCAACCACATCAAAGGCCCGTTGAACTGCCTTCCACATTACTGAAATCCCGACAGATCTGGTTCCAGGGCTTCAGATCCATTCGATTATAGAGAGTGGTGCCATGTCCTTTTGTTGTGTCACTTGGGTCCACAAGCTAGTTGTCGTGATTAAATGGCAAGCAGATTTGGCCACCAGAGATTTTGAGAAGAGAAAGATTCTTTTTAGACCCCAACCACCCAAAGCCTTTGGTTTTGCGATTCTTTCCCAGCATACCCAGGGCAAGACTCGGTGATCTGATTTCCCACTCCACAAATAAGAGAAGCACATTTTTCTTGCTATTTCAAGTATTCACTTTGAAATCTAGGAGAGGGGCATCCAGTAAACTGGAATTGCTTCAAGGACCGTCTTTATTAGTACCAGTTGGCCAACCCTTGATAACCAATTATAGCACCAAAATTTTAATCTTTTTTCCAGCTTTGCCAGGAGCCATAACCAATCATTCTTCCTATAATCGTTAGGCTTTAAGTGGAAACCAAGGTATTTGAGGCCTTCGTCCAGTTCCAGAGAATGAAAGGGAAAAATGTCTAAATAGTATCAGATATCCTCATTCTTGAGCCGAGAGAAGAGTATATTGGACTTTTGAGCGTTGATGAGCATTCCCGTTGCTGATTTTAAGAGTGTAAGCCCCTCAAAAATCAGATTTTCATCCCTCTTCGAACCATCGCAAAGGATGAGTATGTCATCTACAAAGAGTAGTTGAGGAATAGCAAGTCCAATTGAGATTTTGATACCAGAGAACCATCCGCCCAATCTTGCCTTTGACAAGAAGTGGCTTAAGCATTCTGCTACAAGAAGGAAAAGTAGGGGGGAGAGAGGGAAACCTTGCCGAAGTCCCCTCCCTGCTTGAAAAAATTATGTGGCAGAGATATTTAGAAGTATGGAAAATGAGATTGATTTTAAGCAAGCCATTATCCAGTTGAGAAAATCCAGGCCAAAGCCTAGGTGAATCAAAAGCATTCTGATGTATAGCCAATTGACCCTATCAAATGCTTTGGATAGGTCTATCTTAATCATTGATGCTCTCATCTTCTTTAATTTGATGTTGTGTAGGCCTTCTTGTGCTACACCGATAGCCTCGTGAATTTGTCTGCCTTCAAGGAATCCGAACTGTTCCCCTGAGATGTGTTTTGAGAGGATTACCTTCAACCTTCTGCTGATAACTTTGGATATGATCTTGTATAGGCAGTTGCAAAGTGATATGGGACGAAAGTATTCAAAGGAGGTCGGGTTATCGGATTTAGGTATAAGTGTTATAAAAGTAGCATTAATAGGACTATGTATGTGGCCCATTTCCCTCGATTCTTCAATTACCCTCAGAAGGTCAGGTCCAAGTACATCAAATAATCCCAGGTAGAATTCAATTGGCCACCCATCAGGACTAGGACTCTTTCCTTTCTGGAATGTTTGTAGTACTTATAGTAGCTCTTTTTCAGTGTCCAGGCTTGATATTTGTGCAACTACATCCTCTTCTATGAATCTGGGAAAGAGTTGAGCAACTTTTATAATTTCTACTATGGAGGTCTCCTCCTGAGCTTTGTAGAGTGTCTTAAAGTGATTAATGCCCAGGTTGGCTAGATCGTTGTATTTTGTTATTTCCTCCCCTCTCTGATTCCAAAGGCTCCAGATTGTGTTGGCCATCTTCCTACCTTTGGCAAAATCCTGAAAGAATTTTGTGTTTTCATCTCCGCAAGTAAGCCAAAGGGCCCGACTCTTTAGTCTCCACTGTGCCTCTCTCTCAGCTAGAATGACCCTGTGGATTTTTTCTAATCCAAAGAGGAGATATTTTGTGTCCTGACTAAGATATCCCCGATCGGTCCCTTCTTGTAGTTCAATTATTTCTATGGCCTATGTCCTTTAGAGACTGATCATCCTTTTGTTTTTTTTTCTTTGTCCCACTGCTTGGTTGCTAACTTGAGTCCCTTTAGGTTTTCGACAAAGTGAACAACTGCTAGGGTCTGGGAAGGTTCAGAAAAATTAACCCATTTCTCCTTTACTAGTTCTAGGAAGGTTGGATCAGTTAACCAACCCTCAAAGAATTTGAAGGGGCTGGACGACCTTCTAGTAGAGTTCCCAAATTCGAACAATATCGGAGGGTGATCAGATTCTCCCCCAAAAGTTACCCATTCTCAAAATAGAGTTGACGATTCCAAAAGATCGTCTGTGAGAAGGAATCTATCAAAACATTTGGCTACTCTGACTGACCCTACCCGTCTATTGCACCTAGTAGGGGAGAGTTTTTGTGGTTCTACATGCACCATCCCCCACTGATCTAGGTAATTGAGGAAGTAACTATTTAAGGGATCTGGTGCGGCCCGAGGGCCCCATACCTTCGAGGTGCCTAAAGAGAAATTTAGGTCGCCAACCAAGATGAAGTATTTTTTTTGCAACCATTCACATTCAGTTAGGGAGTTCCAGTAGAGTTTCCTATCCTGGTGTGGTCCATATATATTAATGATAGTGAGTGACTGACCCATGTCAGTAGAGAAGATAGTAAGGCCGATCCCCGAGGAGAAGCCCCAAGCATTTTCCAGTTTACAAGTCCGCTGCTTCCAACCAGTGGCTAATCCCCGACAACGTCCTCGAGCATCAACTACTGTGAACGACCAGCCCGGGAGTAAGGATTGAAGGGTCTTGACTACGGTGACATTTTCCCCGAGCGTTTCCTGAAGAAGTAAGATATTCGGTAGATGGAGACCAGCCAATCTTAGCAAGGACGATTTTTTAATGGGGTTCGCCAGTCCCCGACAATTGAAAGAGAGGATTTTCATGAGGTAATTTCGTCCAGGGGTGGCTTTGCTCTAAGCGCCCATTCAATCGAAGATTGTCTGCCGGATGCTAGGTCGATTCTAGCTCTATCTTGTGCCAGGTATAGGTGTGATTTGCGGCCTCTACCTTTGACCAACGAGTGTGTCTGAGTGAGTGACCCCAGTCCCTTGCCTAAACCCCAGTTAGTACAACTTTCTTGGGGGGCCTCTTTGATCACAGATTTGCTCCTAAGGTGATATCGTACCCTGTTGTCTTCTGAAGAGGAGTCCAGAGAGGCCGAGGGAGACACGGGGGAAAAGGGGAGAGAGGAGGGTAAAAAAGGAACCTGAGAGGATGGGGAGAGGGGAGCAGTGAAGAAAGGGGGGTTAACTGTAGGAGGTGGAGGAGGAGTACCAGTAGAGGGTAGAGGGCCAGTCATCAGGGAGGGGCCCATGACCCCTAAGTTTAGGGAAGGTGTGACCAACAAGGGCTCATTGACCGACGAAGTGGAGGAGAAAGAGAAGTGTAAGTGGGCCAGAATGATACAGGAGAGAGACTTCCCACTCAGAAAAACAACAGACTTAGAACAAAAGAAATAGTGGAATCCAAAGAAGTATGTGAAGTAGCCAATGTTGTCATACCCGATAAAGTGTGTTCGCATCGAAGTAGATGCTCCAGAGAAGGTGTGGATAGGGGAGCAGTGGTTGTGAATACGTGCGGCCCCGGGCCCTGGTTGTGTTCACTGGCTGATTCCTGTCTGTCCGAGCTTTGAGCTCCCAAGGTCTGTTGGGCCTGGTTGTTGTTGGCCCCTGCTTCCTGCTAGGCTTCCCACTTTTTCCGCGGGGGAGAGTTGGGGGAGCTAAAACCCTTTGTCTTCCGGGTTTCTCCTTTGGAGTTGAGTGGGCAGTGTGCCACCCCATTTCCATATACATGACATCTATGGCAACGGAAAGAGATTCCCTCGTAATCCAAGGTCTGAACAAATTTCCCCGTCGTTGATTGAACAAGGACCTCCTGATATAGACCCTTATGTAGATTGATCTGTACTAATATGCGAGCCACAGTCATGATCCTGGTTTTTTCAAAATACATGTCCACCTCAAGGTAACATCCTAGAAGATTTCCAAGTGCTTCAAAATGATGAGAATTCCAAAACTGAATTGGAAGGCCCATAAGTCTTACCCAAATGGGTTCCTCGTCTACCCGCTCATGCTTCACAGCAAAGGTGGGCGTCCAAAATTTGAGGAGGGTCAGGGTAGAAACAATGCTCCAGACCTTCTTAAGTACCCAATCCACCTCAGCTAAAGAAGAAAAGACAAATGAAAACCACCCCCTGGTGAGTAACCTGATATGTGACATCTTGGTGAGCTTTGGGAGCCAGTAAGTGTGAACCCAACTTTTGAGGTACGCCATGCCCAGTTTTTTCCCTCTGACCCAGCCCACCACTACATGTTCTGAGAAATCCAGGACCCTATCCATAGCCACGTCCTCCCCGAAAGCAAGTCACCCTGCACTCGGTCTTTCCTTTGTACAATGGAAAGATTTCGTCGGTCGGCCTTCCGAGATGTGATGTGTGTTGTGAGTGTGTTCCCCCTTTTGGATGGAGGAGGAGTTATTTTCGAGAGTAGAGGGAGAGGCCAACAATCGGTCTGGCCAAATAGTAGGGTTGTTATTTCCGCGCTCCAGCCCGATAGTTGGAACGTCCAATTGGTCGGTTACCTCCAAGAAGTACAAGGGAGAGAAGTCCTGTGTGGCCGTGAGATCTACTGTGGCCCCATTTTGTGGCTCAAAAACCCGGGGATCAATAAAGTCCATGAAGGAGTCACTTATACCCAATGAATACTCCCCCACCGTAAGTCCCAAGATACCACCAAAAATGCCAGTTGGTTCGGATTCGAAAGGAAGACTCCCACCCCAAACTTCGGGCAAGATCGTTCCAGTAGTCTGCTGGTCAAACGAGGTTATCGGAACTAGCCAATCCATCGTAGAGAAATCCGAGCCTCCAGATACCCCACCGTGTGTTTGTAGACCTACTCTGTCGCCCATCATAGTGGGCCCTATGGAGTTAAAGAAAGTGCCCACCTGTCGTTTGTCAGAGATCAGCTGGGTGTCTGTGCAAAGGAGAGATGCCCTACAACTACCAA
>JASDQU010735316.1:0-11682 GCA_032191745.1 Picea mariana
GGTTGTGCCTAGAAATACCGATGGATTTCAATATTTCAAAAGAAATGACAACAAAGGATTTGATGAAGGCATTAGCTAAACTATATGAAAACCCCTTGGCCTCCAATAAGGTATTTCTAATGAAGAGATTATTTAATATGAAAATGTCAGAAGGTGGGTATGTTGCCGACCATTTAAATGAATTTAATATGGTTACTAATCAACTAACTTCTGTAAAAGTGGATTTTGATGATGAGGTTAGTGCTCTTATAATATTGTGCTCATTGCTAGAAATATGGAATGGCTTGGTCATGGTTGTAAGTAACTCTGTCTCTGGTTCAAACATTCTGAAATTTGATGATGTTGTTGGTGTTATCCTTAGCGAGGAAATGCGAAAAAAAAGCATATGTGAGACATCAGGTAATGCGTTGAGCATGAAGAAAAGGGGAAGACAAAAGGATAGAGGAAAGAGCTCAGGGAACCGCAGGAATTCTAGGAAGGGCATATCCAAATCCAGACTAGAAAAGATAGAGTGTCAAAATTTTGGAAAGAAAGGACATCTGAAGAAAAACTGCAGAGCTCCAAAGAAACAAAGAGATGGTTAGTAGGAGAAAAATCGGGAAGAAAATGTAACAGGCGATGTGTAACAAGATGTTTTGATTATTTCTTTAGATAATATTACTGAAATTTGGGTAGTAGATTCATGGGCTTCATTTCATTCCACACCCCATAGGAAATATTTCCATGATTATGTTCAAGGTGATTTTGGACAGGTTTATTTGGGTGATGATGAACCATGTCAAATTGTTGGAATGGGTAATGTACAAATTAAGCAAAAGAATGGAAACCAATGGTTATTGAAAGAGGTGAGACATATACCAGATATGACAATAAATCTAATTTCAACAGGACAATTGGCAAGTGAAGGTTGTATATCTACATTTACAAATAAGGTGTGGAAGGTCACTAATGGATCATTGGTAATGGAAAAAGGAGAGAAGGTAGGTACATTGTATTTATGTATTGGCAATACTGACTCTTCAATCTCTTTAGCTTCTACATGTGTAGATACAACAATGTGGCATCATAGGATTGGACACATGAGTGAGAAGGGGTTGCAGATACTTCACAAAAGGAATGTGTTTCCAAATCTTAAACAAATTTATTTGGATTTCTGTGAACACTATGTTTATGTAAAACGAAAGAGAGTAACATTTCTCAGGGTTGGAAAGGAAAAGAAGAGTGAAAAGTTAGAGATTTTACATACATGTGTATGGGGACCATATCATGTATCATCTCTTGGTGGCTCTCGTTATTATCTTACTTTTATTGATGATGCAACTAAAAAAACTTGGGTTTATTGCATTCAACAAAAATCTTATGTTTTTTACTCTTTTAAGAAATGGAAAGCTTTGGTTGAGAATGAGGCAGGAAAAAGGTTGAAGTGTCTCATATCATACAATGGAGGTGAATACTGCAGCAATGATTTTTATTATTATTGTTCATAACATGGGATTCGTAAAGAGAAGAGAGTTCTAGGAACACCACAAGAAAATGGTGTGTCAAAAAGGATTAACAAGACAACCATGGAACGTGCAAGGAGCATGAGATTTCATGTTGGGTTGCCCTTGCAGTTCTAGGTGGATGCTATATATATTTTTGTTTACTGAATAAACAAAGGGCCTTCAATCTCCTTGGATGGTGGCATTCCATAAGAGGCATGAATAGGAAAAAAGGTAAACTACTCATTTATGAAGACTTTCGGTTGTGAAGCATTTGTCCTTATTGATAAAGAAATTAGAACAAAGCTTGAGGCAAAATCCAAGAAGTGTACCTGTATTGGATACACTGTTAATGATTTTGGTTATTGCTTATGGGATTATGAAAATCAATAAATCATTAGGAGTAGAGATGTTGTATTCAATGAAAAGGTCATGTACAAAGGTGAGTTGCAGGGAAAGAAACAGGATAAGGAAAACACTAAATACACAGTGCTTGATGAAATCAAAGAAAATGAAATTCCAAAGGTACCAGAAAATCAAAATGTATAAAAATAGGAGCATTAGGTACCTCAAACTCCTGCAAGTGTTGTTAGAATATCTACCAGGTTGAGTAGACTCCCTAACCAATACTCCCCTTCATTATATTATTTATTGTTGTCTGGTTCTGGTGAACCAGAAAGTTATGAAGAGGCAATGTGATACATATTTATGAGCGGAACAAAATGAAAAACATATTGAATACAATATAACAAAGATATGGAGAACAACACAAATATCTTGTGAACAATAACTTATATTGAATAAATAAAATAGTTTGAAACTGTAAAATTGTAGAACTGAAAATAACTTGCTCGAATGATGGTAGCTATCTCTGAGAATAGATGTGTCTGCTACGCGCATCCATCTGATAAAAACAGTTATAATGAGGCTCCATAGGCCTTTTTAATATTACTCATGAATTCCAAAACCCTAGACATCAAAAAACCTAACCCTAGGAGATGAAACACCAAAATTTATGTGGGCCCCGAAGGGTGAGTTAGTACCTCAACTTCCCGAGGTCGTAACTTTTGCATACGACCTCCGTTTTAGGCATATGATAGCATGTTGGAAAGGTCGTTTCGAGAACTACACATTATGCCATCAAACTCTACCTCCGTTTACATTTTGACTATGGAAAGCCAAAAAAAACATTGTTTAGGGCCCCAAAACAGCCCTGGAAGTACAAAAATATGTACTAACATGAAAGCTTCCAAAATAAGCCATTTGGATTAGGTGGGCGACCACCAATATCCATCTGGAAGTTTTCTAGGGATTCAAACAACCCCAAAAGTGTAGAACCCACAATTACAAAGAATTATAGAATAATGTGTTGAACTAAAAACTGTCAGAAGGAGGGAGTTGGAATAGGTGGGTGGCCACCAATATCCACCTTGATCAGTCCTCCCCCCTTAGAAAGCAATTGTCTCCATTGCGTTGAGTGCCCCCATCAGGTGAGGAAATTTTTGTTGAATTTGGCCCTGGGTGGGCCATTTTCCTTGGTGCAGGAGTTGCCCTATTTTGACAACCCGATAAAGTTGGATCCTCTACTAGTGAGTACCCTTGACCTGTGTGTCCACTATCTGATCATTGGATGCATGTTCCATACAATCAGGGTTGAGCTTTGTTGGTGTCAATTTTTCTGCGATCTCTGAGATGTCCAATAATGGTGGAAAATATGGTCGGAGGAGGTCCACATTGAAAAATGGGTGCAAGCCAAGGAAGGGGGGAGTGTTGAGCTCAAAATCATTGTCTCCCATAGCCTTGGTGATAGTGTAAGGCACATAGCGAAGTGGACAGAGCTTCTGATGGGGCTCTGTAAGGCGTTCTTTTTGCAAATGTAACCAAACCTTGTCTCCCACCTGAAACTTGTGCGGTACCCAGTGTTGATCATGGCACTGCTTGTACTTAGCATTGGATTTCTGCAAAATCTCATGGACTTGTTGGAAGATGTGTTGAATCCGCTCAATGAATTTGGTGGCTTTGTCGGCCTCAAACTGAACACGAGAATATTTTGTCTGTGTGGTTGCAAGAGGTAGTGCAACATCAATGGGAACTAAGGGTTGGAATCCCAACCCCAGCTGAAATGGGTTATGGTTGGTGGAGCTATGCAGATATTTTTTGTAGCTGTATTGAACATAGGGAAGAATCTCATGCCATGTACACGAATTCTTAGAGTTATACATGCGTAGGATGTGAAAAATCATTTGATTGACGACCTTTGTTTGGCCATCATTTTGAGGGTGGAAGGCAGTGGATTTAGTGGGCTTGGTGTCCAACAGTGACCAAAGACTCGAACAAAATGTGCTGAGGAACCTATTGTCCCAATCAAAGATGATGGTGTGTGGTATCCAAAAATGGACCCACACTCATTTGAAGAAGAGCTTGGCAATATCTACAGCTGTGATACTCTTCTTGCAAGCTGTGAGAATGGTCATCTTTGAAAACCGATCAACCACCAAAAATAAATAATCATTGCCTTGCTTGGTGGACGAAAGGCCAGACATGTAATCCATTGAGATGGATTCTCAAGGCCTCTCAGGAGTAGGAAGAGGGGTGTATAAGCCTTGATTCTTGATGGCTGGCTTGGCAATGGTACATGCAGTGAAAGATCTGATATACTTGTTGACATCCTGTCAAAGTTTTGGCTAATAAAAATTTTTTTGTAGAACAACCACCGTTTTCTCCACGCCAAAATGTCCTTCCATCCGACTGTAGTGAGCCTCCCAAATCATCTTTGCACACTCGCTTGTAGGAACACAGAGGTGGCTCATATGGCATAACCGTCTGTCCTGAATAAGAAAATCGGTAACATTTGCGCCTGTACCCAAGAGCTGATAGGTGGTGGTGAAGTCAAGATCTTGTTGATAAAGTTGGGGCCACTCAGATGCCTCATGCCCACAGGAATGGAGCATGGTTGTGAGTGAAACCATGGGAGGTCGACTAAGGAAATCAATAACACAATTTGTGCTCCATGTCTTATACTTGATGTTGAGATGGAACTATTGCAGGTATGTGGACCACTTTTGATGGAGGTCATTATGCAACTTCCCCTGTGTCTGTATGAACTGCAGAGGCTTGTGATCAATGTGGATGATTGTCTCCTTTCCCATAATGTATTTTTTCCATTGATGACAGTCTTGTACAATGGAATACATTTCCTTGTCATAGGTGGGGTATTTCCAGACAATATCTGAGAGTGTCTCACTATGGTGTGCTACCGGATAACCGTGTTGAGTGAGAACTGCACCTACAACATAGTCAGATGCATTAGTCTCCATATAGAATGGTTGTTGCAGATCGGGTAAGGAGAGTACTGGAGTTGAGCACAAACGATGCTTCAGATCATCAAATTCTCTTTGTTGTGCCTTCCCCCACACAAACTTTTCCTTGCCACCACCTTTGGTCACTTGGCTGAGGGCCCATGCAATATGGGAGAATCCCAACATGAACTGTCGGTAGAAGTTGGCAAGTCCCAAGAAGTGTTGAAGCTCAGTTAGTGTGGTCAGGGATGGCTAGTCACGGATGACTTGGATCTTAGATGGATCGACATGTACCCCATGTTCATCAACAATGTAGCCCAAGTATTGGACCTTGTTCATGCCAAAGGAGCATTTTTCCAAGTTGGAATATAGCTTGTGTTGTCTCAAAGTGCTCAAAACCTATTGAATATGATGCATCCACTCCTCCCAAGTTCTACTCAATATGAGGATTCCATCCAGATATACCACCACAAAAGGTTGGTGAAGGGTCTCAATACATCATCCATCAACCTCATGAAAGTTGATGGTGCATTGGTTAGGCCAAAGGGAATGACCAACCATTCGAAGAGAGCTTCTTTAGATTTGAAAGTTTTCTTCCATACATCAGTCAATTCAATAGGAAGCTTGTGGTAGCCAAACTTTAGGCCAATATTGCTGAAGAACTTGGCCCCCTTGAGTTGGTCAAGAAGGTCATCAATTCAGGGAATTGGGTACCGGTTCTTGACTGTGATTTTTTTTAATGCTCTATAATCAATGCAAAGCTGCCAGGTCCCGTCTTTCCTTTGCACTAGTACAATTGGGCTTCCGCAAGGGCAAAAGCTAGGTCTGATGTTCCCCTTTTGAAGCAGCTCTTGGATTTGATGCTTGATTTCGTCATTCTCCATCAGTGAGTGACAATAAACTGGTCCATTAGGCAGAGGTGCATCGAGGGTTATATCAATTGGATACTTGACTTGGGAGTGCATCAGTACCCCAGTGGGTGAGGAGAAGATGTCTATGTACTCTTCCACGATTCCGTCCACTTGCTTCTATTGCAAAGAGAGTCTCTGTGTAGAGGTCACGGATGTGGTGGTGACCTTCTTCTTACTGTGAGCACATATCACAAAGAAGACGAACTTCCCAGTCTGTGAAATGACCTTACTGCATTGCTTGGAAAAGATTAAAGAAATAGCGGTAGGCAACGCTACCTCTGGTATCGTGTACAATTGTCTACCCAAAGTAATAATAACACTGCAAGGTCTAAATTCATGCACATCATGTTTCTTCCACAAATATGGATGTCCTAAAAGAACATCACAAACTTCAAGGGGAGAAATATCACACAATACCTCATCTTTGAAGGGCTTGATGTCTTAGGGTAGACGACACTATTGGTTGACGCATATATCTCTTCCTCGGTGAAGCCAGCCTATGGTGTAGGGTTTATGGTGCAGTTTCATCAGCAGGTCCAACCGCTTAACGACCTCTGTTAATATCAAGTTCTTCTGACTTCTTCTATTGACAATGAAATGAAGCAGAGCCCCCTTTACCCACATCTGTGATGAAAGAGGCATTCCCTTTTCTCTAGTTCTTCTAGTTATCTTGGATGGAATTTGGTGGTAGTGACAATGGCGTTAGGTTCAACATTGATAATCCACTTCCCTCCTTCTGGATTTGATTCAGATTTAGAATCTTCCCCTGACTTGAAAGATTTCATCTCGGCCACCAGTGACTTCTTGGAGTGGCATTCTTCGATGTTGTGCCAAGGGATTTTATGGTATTCACACCACTTTCCCGTGTCCTTCTTCAACGTCTCATTACCCTTATTTTGTTATGGCTTGGATTGGTTCTCCTGAGAGTGCCCATATTTTCTCTATCCCTTGTTTTGTGGGTTGGGGCTGCCTTTTCCCTGCTTCAGTTGTGAGGAGTTTGCAGATCCAAAGTCTCACCTCTTCTTCTTAAATTGTTGCTCGATCTTGACAACATATCTATAATCCGTACCCAATGATGAAATTCTCATAAAATCCATTTATGTTTGAATGTATCTATGCATACAACCACAATATTTGAGCACCAGATGTCATTCAGAGTCTTTGATACCCAATTTGGTGTGCAGGGTATGGAAAATATGTGTGAAATATGGTATTGTTTGGTCTCTTTCTTAATGCAAGGTGGTCCATCTTGTGTACTGGTCCTCGTAGCTTCCAATAGGGTAGTATTGTTCCTTAATGTCATCCCTGAAGGAATCCCATATGGGGGCGATGCAAATATTGCAGATTCCTCTATGGCCCTTTCCTTAGAGTAAGTATCCCACCAGTCCTTAACATGGGGGACAACCTTGAGGAGTGCAAAAGTAATATTTTCCCTATCGAAAAAATTGTGGACTGAAAAATACCCTTAGAGAAGATTCAAACATTTATATACAACATCTACATCTATCATTCCTTCAAATAATGGAATATCAAAATTTAATTGTACCTTGAAGGGGGTTGCATTGCCGCTTGAGGAAGATATGTCCCCTGTGGGTAGTCATCAAAGGATCTGTACAAAGTTGTCCATCATTTTGTTCCTTTGTCGCGCAAGGGATTCCTCGAGCAACATTTTAAAAGGATATCCTACTCCATAATCTTTGTTTTCATCCCCCGTGGTTTATTGTCGATCTCAGCATGACCTATCTTGCAAAGGATCGACTGGTTCGACTCCCAACTTCTTGTACCCAGATCTTGTCGGGGACATGCATGAAGAAAAATAAATGAAGAGAAGACCGCTTTGATACCACTAATCCAGATTTATGAGTGGAAAAAAATGAATACAATATCACAGATATATGGATAACGACAACATATATCCAATGAACAATAACTTATATTGAATAAATAAAATAGGCTGAAACTATAAAACAGCAGAACTAAAAACAACTTGCTTGAATGGTGGTAGTTATCTCTGAGAAGAGATGTGGCTGCTAGGCGCATCCGTCTGAGAATAATTATTACAATGAGGCTCCATATTCCTTTTTAACATTACTCATGATTTCCAAAACCTTAGACATCCAAATACCTAACCCTAGGAGATGAAACGCCAAAAGTTATGTGGGCCCCAATGGGTAAGTTAGTACCTCAACTTACCGGGGTCGTAACTTTTCCATACGACCTTTGTTTTAGGCGTGTGATAGCCCGTTGGAAAGGTATTTTCGAGAAATACACATTATGCCATCAAAATTTGACTTTGTCTACAATTTGATTGTGGCAAGCCAAAATATCATTGTTTAGGGCCCCAAAACAGCCCTGGAAGTACATAAAGATGCACTGACATGAAAGCTTCCAAAATAAATCAGTTGGATTAGGTGGGAGGCCACCAATCTCCATATGGAATATGTGTAGGGATTCATACAACCTCGAAAGTTTAGAACCCACAATTACAAATAATTGCATAAGAACGTGTTGAACTAAAAAATGTCAAAAGGAGCTAGTTGGAATAGGTGGGTGGCCACCAATATCCACCTGGATCACAATGAAGGTAAACAAAAAAAAGACGTGGGAGCAAGGAATCAAAGAGGAAACATATTCCTTGGTAAATAACTAGACTTGGGACTTGTTTCAGTTGCTTGCAGGAAAAATAGCATTGCAGAATAAATGGGTTTACAGGTTGAAGGAAGAAGATGGAGGAAAAAATTGATACAAGGCTAGACTTGTTGTAAAGGGTTTTGCACAAAATAAAGGTATATATTTTGATGAAATATTTTATGTTGTTGTTAAAATGACTTCAATTAGGACTATTTTAAGTATTGTGGTAGTAGAAGATTTGCATATTGAACAGTTAGATGTAAAAACAAATTTTCTCCATGGGGATTTGGAGGAATAGATTTATATGCAACAACCACAAGGGTATGAGGTCAAATGGAAGAAAAATTTTGCATGCAAGTTGAAGAAGAGCTTGTATGGCCCAAAACAAGCTCTAAGGTAGTGGGATTTGAATTTTGATAGGTTTATGACAAAACAAGGTTATAGTAGATGTCATTATGATCACTGTGTTTTTTTTAAGAGGCTGGAAAATGGAAGCTATATTATCTTGTTATTGTATGTAGAAGACATGATTTTTGCAGGTTCTAACATGTAGGATACAAATGTGCTAAAACATAAATTAGATAATTCATTTGCAATGAAGGATTTGGGTGTTGCAAAGAAAATCCTTGGTATGAGAATAACAAGAGACAAGAAAATCACAAATTGATATTGTTTCAGGGTGAGTACAGAGAGAATGTGTTCGTACACCTTTAGTACACCTTTGACAAACCATTTCAAATTAACCAAGGAAATGTGTCCCAAGACACATGAGAGGATATAATACATGTCCATGGTCCCTTATTCATCAGCAGTTGGCAGGTTGATGTATGTTATGGTGTGCACATGACCATATATTGTACATGCAGGTTCCTCGTAGGTTAGGTAGGTTCCTTTGTATATTGCACATGCAGGTACAAAGGCGCTTAAATATGGAGGACCTTTCTAAGGAGCAAGAAGAGAGACCACCTATGTTGTTCCTACCTTTGCAATGTTATCAATTGAATGCCTTGTCCATTGGTAATGATTCCCTGAGTTTTTAATTCCTTGTCGTGTTTACAACTTATGCATTTGTTCATGCACTCATTTTCATTTATTTACGTATATTTATCATGCATGTGCAACTTTTAAGAAGACTATGATGTCACCAACGATCTACACTAACATTTGGACTGAAATTTTGCACACATGTGCTCTATTTAGACAATTACATATGGTGAATCCATGAGCGTTCTTAACTTCAATTCTCCCTTTGCAGGTGGCTATAGCCTCCTTTCTTACTTCTATGGTTTTCCAGGTCACCCAACCGGTCTTTCTAGATGTCCAATTTGGGAGTTTAGGCCCTCAACACTCCATAAACCATCAAGTTCTCTTTTTTACATCGTTTTTCATATTCTGCGTGACTTTCAAAGAGACAGACACATTGTGTTGTGCCATTAGTGCATAAAAATGCATTCAAGTTTCATGTTGTTAGTGTTGTTCAACGAATATATTGTTCATAAACCTGCGTTGTTCAAATTTTCTCCTAGGTTAAAGGTGGCCCACATTCCCCTTCCCTTGTTGGGATTTAGTTTTTGATTTTTTTTCACTTTGTAAAGTTGAAAGTCTCTTCTTTCAAGTTTCATTCTTGTTAGGTTAATTATCTCATATAGGTTAATGAGGGTGGATAAAATGAACCAACATTTTGATTATCGTACCACATGGATGGCTAGTTAGGAATTTGAATTCTTAGTTAGATTTATTTCAACAATCAGTTTTTATTTGTTTCCTTTTGGGACCAATAAAACCTCTTACTCATATCCTATTATACTCTTCACCTCACACTCTCTCGAGTGATCTTGGTGAATTAAAACGGGTTGTATAAGCCATTTTTTCATCTCCCTTGCATCTAACAAACATAAGAAATCAATTAGAATACAAAGTAAGCACCCATACATGTGCACATCTTGTCTTTTAGTTCCCATTCTTGTTCGTTTTGAAAATCACATCAATCATTAGGTGAGGCCACAACTATCTCGACACTTCATAGTTTTCTTTACAAGATAGGAGATAATATATTGCAAGGAACCCAAATGTCCACATCATCATGCATTCTAGGATTGTTTCTGTTTCACAAGAAAACACTTAAGATGTTTAAATGATTTGTAAGGACCCCACATGTCCACATATTCTACAACCTAGGGATCAATTTTCCAATTTCGCAAGAATTTTACAAATTTAATGGTTGCAATAAACGGTAAAGGACCCCATGAAATCTGAATGTTGCAATTAGAAACGAGGTAACTCAGTGGCCAAAAACTAGGATTATCTATAGAGGTGGAAGTTGTGACCTGTAACTACACCTAAATCAAATTTTGTTTGGTTATTGGGAAATGTTTCCAACTCCCTTGAAATATTCCCCCTTTACCCCTCATTATAACTAATTTTTCATACCTTCACTAGTTCTCGATTGGTGGCTTCAGACCCCACCATCGAGCTCTCTTAGAAGGCCCAATAACATTTGAGAGGAAGGATAATAATTCGATAGGACATGTGCATTTTCGTTTATTATCCCCCCCCCATATAAAGATAACCTTAACCTACTTAAACTACGAGGAACCTGCGTGTGCAATATAAGGAAGCACCTAAATCCATAATCCATTCCACAAAAGAAGAAGAGTTACCTAGTTGAACATAATAGGTGCTGAGAGATACCTGTTGTTCCTTGGCAGTTTTTTTTTTTCTTTTGTTAGTTCATTCTGCCTCTTAAAGTAATTCTTTTCAGCCTGATTTGTTTTTCCACAATGCTTGCAAGGTTTCCATACTTTCTTGTTTGAAGCATCTGTAGGAGCATCAGTAGAAGTTTCATGGGAAGTACTAGCAACATGAGGTTTGGTGTTCTCATGAGAACCTATGTATGGATTCATCTTACTGTGTGATAAATGAGCTTTCCTGATGGCCAATTGACTTGATGAGATCAACCTGTCCTGCTCACAAATCAACCCTTTGCAAAACTCTTCAAAAGTAGGTTTCACAGATCCATTAGACATTCCAATATCCCTATTCCTAGTTTGTATAAACATATCAAAGGTTGAAGGTAATTTTTGTTCTACTGGAATGAGGTTTATATCGATTTTATTATAATATTTACAACAATTCTTAAGCTTCTCATTATAAGTTTTTAATTCAACAAGAAATGACTCAATTCTTTCAAAGTATTTAGGATCAAGCTCATGAATTTCCTTCTCAATATAATAGGCAAAAAATGTTGATACTGAGAGGGGGGTGAATCAGTATCAAGTACAATTTAAAAACTTTTTCAACTTATACTTAAACCATTCATTTATATCCAATGAGAAATGAACAATAGTATAAGAGTTACAC
>JASDQU010735316.1:11732-36620 GCA_032191745.1 Picea mariana
AGGGAAGTAATGACTTCCAAAGGTAGCTACAACTTCCAAATATAAAGGGAGGGATAAACCTCCAAGAGGAAGATACAATCCTCCAATATCAAGAGAGGGTTGACCTCTCCATCCTTTCCCCTTCCTTCCACCCAAGAATATATGAGAGATAATAAAACTTTACATTAAATCATCATCATTAACCAACCATCACATATAACCTGATAATGCTTCATGAGACTTCTTCAACTTATGAAATTATTCAATTCTTGGAATACTCTGATACTGTAGATAATATTACTAAATGTGTTCTCTGAAACACCTCCAAGTTTCACTCCTTGAATCCTCCCCAAAAAGAAGTTATAGAGAGAATGGTAGAACTTATTCAATTCTATTTTATTTAGGAGAGCGAACTTGTACATAATGCCCCCATGCTCAATATTTAACATTATATTCTGAAACTTGCACACAAGAAACTAAAGACCATAATATTTCCAATGAAATTGGTCTCACTTCATTTGGATTCTCTATGAAGAATTTATGACTGTTTTACCCAGAACACCTTAGAACACATCACCAAAAGACTTCATCTTCCCTTGAAATCTGGCCTTCTTTACTTCATATTTCCTCTGAAATTCAACTTGTATATATATAATTAATGTATAATGATATGTATTTATACCATTTATCTCACTTCCTTTTAACATTAGGTCCGACTTGACACTTTCTTATTTTGTAATTTTTTTCTTTAATTATCTTCAGGGCAATTCACTTTGTCATCTTCAAAAATTCATTTCTCCTCAACCATGAGAATCCACATAACGTTCCACCTACCACCGGAAAAAACACGATGTATACTATCCATCCATGTGTGTTGTGTCTGCATGTTCACTTTCCTTCATGTCCAAATACCTTCATCAATCTTGCGGTCCAAAACCAATGACTAGGGTTGACATCAATTACAACAACCAATCTTCCAACAAAAACATCATTAGTCTTTTCATATAGAGAGGTTAAAGTTTTCCAAACCTCGATAGGGTTATATTCAACTTATATATGTACCTATAGACTATCTAATTCAATTTTTCCAATGAGACCTCTTTCCTCTTCACAACACTCCTCTCATACAATGAATTCTTTGGCATCGGTTGGTTTCTTGTTGGTACCATTGACGATGCACCAAAGATTATTTCCCCTAAGAGTGTCAATCATATTTCTCTTCCAATCGAAATAGTTAGTGTTAATTAACTCATGAACTAAAACAACCTCTGAAGTCATGATGATTAAAGATGAGAAACTAAGAAATTAATGCAAATAAATTGCTCAAACTAAGTAAACATGAGTGAGTTATGAGATGAGCCTTCACCAATCAAGTCTCAGCCTTCGTCACTTATTACACTATTAATGCCACCAATAATGACTGTAATCTCATATCCATATTGAAATACGACATATCCCCTGGCACCTTTAAAAATATGACCTCTCTACGAGTACCCACCACCAATATCGATCTCGCATACATGACCACTAAAACATATGACTAGGTAAAACCCTATAGCTACCATCCATTTTCAAACAATAACCATGCCGCCAAAGTGGATTCACGGATATGGAAAAAATCAATTAGGCATGGTCGAAGCACGTAGAGGCTCAACAATGAGAATGCAATGCAAAAGATGATAGCTGATGGAATATTTGAAGGAAAATGGTGTGAACCGAATGAGGGTTTCATAGAATAACGCAAGTGAAAAAAATGTGCTAGTACGATTCTGTACATGGCATGAAGGGGAGAGGGAGGCCACTGTACAACCCAGGGAGAGAAATCACCCACCAAAAAAAACATTTCCAAAGAACCCTCCAATTAAAAAAATTAGGTTTGGGAAAAAAAATGGGTCTGGTAAAAACAATAGGCTTGGAAATCACCAAACCTAAAAAAATTTCCAAAAACATTTAGGTTTCTAAAAATTAAATTTCCCAGGCTAGGCTATGAAAATTGATTCAATTTTAGGAAAATAGAAGCCAAATTTAATGAGAATAGTTAATTCTGACTAATTTCTCTATTCTGGAAATGATGGTGAGGCCAGATTTGCTGAGAAATGCACATAAATGGTGTGAAATGCTTAGATCTTGTGAAAACCTAAAATTTTGTCCAGATATGATCACAGATCCACAGGAGAATGGGGGCCCACATAACAAATCTACTAAAGTATGATGCAAAAGGAAATTCAATGTAGAATTTATTCAAGGAGATAGAGCTCACTAACCAACTCTGATACCATATTAGATCAGATAAATAATATAACTAGTCTAATCTCCTATGCAAAGCATCAGCTAAATCAGTAAATAAAAATACAAGAAATAAAAGAGACAAGACAGGACATAATTTACGTGGTAAAACCCCAAAATGGGTAAGCATCCACAGAAGTTGGTATTTACTCTTCATGCAAACCCTCTAAGTTTTCAATGCTTGAACATCCCCACATATGCATGACATCACATATCCTATATATCTCCAATAAGGCCTCCTTCACCTTGATTATATATGGGAGAGGGGAAGGAGAACAATTCTCGTGATGCATGTTGGATAAACCCTTTTTATAAGATAGTTAGTTATTGAAGAATAACTTGGCCTAATAATCTAAGTTTACAAAATGCCTCAAGCATGTACATGAGACCACTAGGAAATCATTAACACATTCTAACAAAATTTCCCTACAAAATATAGTTTACTTGGAAAAAAAACTCACAAATATAAGAAGGGTTTTGAAGAAATAACTTACTTTTCAATGGAGCTCCTTTATGTAGTGAGTGTTTTGGGGTAGAAAATTTGAAATGATCATAACTCCCTCAATGTTGATCAAAATTTATATTATGAAACCAATTTTGAAATGATCTGGACACTCTTTTTCTATTGGCTCTAGACTTGCAATCTGGGTGCTTTGTCAAAATTTATCTACTCTACAATTAACGAGTATCACCAAAATAAACCTAGAAAAATTGAGTTTAAAATAGAGATATTTTCACTTCCTGAACTCTGATTTGAACAGATATTTTTTTGAAATGGGTTATTTTTTCTAGACGAACTTAGGCCTACAATTGTTTATGTACATTATGGACATAACTCTTTAGAAATAGACATGAGTGTCATGTCCCTATTTTTCCTAAAAAAATATGCAAAAAAAGAAAGAAAATAACCTTCCTTTTTGGCCCAAGAAAGAGCTTTGATACCACTTGTAGTGAACCTTAGTAGATAAGGTACCTCCCTAGGTAAATTGCACTCTTCTCACAAAATTCATATCGAACATATCTAAATGACTTTGACTAGACACTTAGGATTCCTCTTGACTTCATCTACCTTAGTTGATTTATAACTATATGCTTCACAAATCACTTCTTGATTATTCCCTAGTTCAATTTGAATATGTTTTAGCTGGTATACTTTTTTTTAATTTGGGATCAAATAACTTGTAACTTCTAGTTTTGGCATTGTATAAAATAAAAATACACTTAATACTCTTGGCATCCAATGTTTCTCTCTTTTCTTTAGGGACCTATGCATATTTGTTGTATCTAGATATCCACATGTGTGCAACAATAGGTTTGTATCATGACCATTCTTCATCTAGAGCCAAATCCAAAATTGTTCAAAGTGTACATTGTTATATGAAATACCTCAACTGAATTCTCATTACTAAGCTACTTTGTTCCCAACATACTTTGGCCATTTCAACAATTGTCATGTTCTTTATTTTTGGGAAATCATTATGCTGAGGAGTATATGAATTCATTGGATTTATATTCTCCCCTATTATGTGATATGACGGTGAGTACATTAACACCCCTTTGTAATTTTTCAATAATTTCCTTAAATTGAACAAAATGTGTAAAGACCTCTGATTTTTCTAGAAAAAATATACTCATTTTTTCCTAGAGTAATCATCAATGAAAGTTAGAAGTACCTTTCCCTTCCCAATGATAAAGTTTCTATAGGACCACATAAATATGCATGTATTAAGGCAAGGCAATCTCTACCTTTCCAAATTATATTCAAGAAGCTCTCTTAGTGTTGCCTTCCTAGAATGCATCCTTCATAAATTCCATCGTCAAGTTAAAGGTAGGAAGGACCATTGACTATGCCATGATATTTCCTCAATAATACCAATTAATTCTTAAAATCCAAATGTCCCAGTCAAAAAATATTAAATTTTGTGATTCACTTGAGGAGAAAGTGAGCTTGAAAATTGTATATGTGGTCTTTTCTTCTCTCACCACCACTGCATTCATGTTAAGCTTGTCCATTATCCAACATTATTTAGTATCGAACAATAACTTGTAATTTTTCTCCATCATTTTTCCGACTAAAATTATGTTCTTCTTAAGTGTCATTGTTAACAATGTGCCATCAATAAAAAAAAATCTTACCATTTATTGTTAGAACAACCAATGCACATCTTCTTTTTTACATTTGACGCACTATCATATCCAATATAACACTTTACCAAAATAATTGTTGTCTATACTTGTGAAGAACTCCTCTTGATATTCCATATGAGTTGAACATCCCAATCAATGTACCATGCCTCATATTCTTCATTGTGAATCATTAAACTTGTTATAATTAACTTTTCGTTTCTAGTAAATTCTTCAACAATAGTATTAGCACCTTTATTTTTCAAATCATACATTTTGTTTCTATAATCTCTCTCAAGATCACCAAAATAATCATAATGATGACACTATATGTCGGGTCTTTCTCTTGAGACATTTATTCCTCTTCCTCTTCCATGAGATCCTTATCTTCCTTTTTCAGTGATCCAAAATGGATCCGACCAAAAATTAATGGGTGTAAGACTCAATACCCACAATAAATTAAACAATTAATGAAGGTTAAAAGAAAAGAAAATAAAATACAACAATAAAGAAATTAAATGAGAAAAAAAAAATGAAAAAGGAGAGAAAGTTGGGGAATGAGAAATGAAAGGAAAAGGATGCTTGGCCTTCCCATTACCCTCATCTTTTCTTATATCTTGTAGATCAACCCATAAAGGGTCTTTTGGCCAATAGGGGATGATGCAAAAGAGGATTGGATATTAAAAATGTTGAATCGCCTATGAGCTTACAACCTGCATTGTAACCTAAGATTGTCGAAATGAAGACTAAGCAACCATTCAAAATTGGTTTTCCCATTTGGGTTTCCATGTTAAAATCCATGTGCCAATTATGAGATTTATTGTGATTGTTGTCTGATTTCTATGTGGTGGAATTTGGTTTTAGCTACATCTTAATGGATTGCTATGTAAATATTATACTATATTGTTATTAATTACCACATAGAATCAATTAAATATCAATCATTGTTTTAATTACAATAGCTAGTAGTTTTTAACCATTGTTCATGAGAAGTTGATGATTGTGGAAAAATACTTGTTACACTCCTCAATTGAATTTCTAATTACATCCCTTGAAACTAGCAATGCGTAGTTATTGAGATTGTTGGGTATTAAAAAAATAGGTCATACCTTATTCTTATTCTTCCTGACTGCATGTGGAGATGAGTTATGTAACCATCCATTAAGTTAATAAAATATCCTATAGATAGCTTTAATCTGCATTCAATAAAAGGTGTTGAGCATTTAGGTGAGTTATACACATCCTTTGAGAGGTCCTACACTAACTTTGGGTAGTTATAACTCTTTTCTCTTGGCTATACATTTTAGTTAAATTCTAAAACCAACGTATTAATTGAAATTATAGTTGGAAAAATTGTCTTTGTATCTCTAAAAGAAATGTAAAAGCAAGCACCCCACTAAGTAATTGTTTGTATTACACTTAATTGTCTCATATGAAACTTAACTTAAATGAAAAAAAGTGATGAGAATTGTGTAGATGGAATCACATCAACTCAAAGGGAGTCAAAGAATTGTAATAAAAATAAATGTTACGTGAATGTTGTAAGTAGATCCATTTACTTCCATGCATCTCAATGTTACACACACCATGTGTTGTTGGCCAAATCATATGAGTGAATAGACCACATGGAAACATCTATGGAAAGTTGTATTGCATTCCCCCAATAACTCTTTTCTCTTGGCTATATATTGAGTTAAATTCTACAACCAACATATTAATTGAAATTATAGTGGGCAAAATTCTCTTTTTATTTATTGAAACAATGTAAAGGAACACACCTCACTAGGAGTAATCATTTGGATTGTACCTAATAGTCTCATATGAGAATTGACTTAGATGAAAAAGTGACAAGAATTTTGTAGGGAGTCAAAGAATGTTAATAAAAAGAAATGTTAAGTGAATGTTAATAAAAAGAAATGTTAATAGATCCATCTCTTTCCATGCATCTCAATGTTGCACTCACCATGCATTGGCCATATCACGTGAATGGACATAGCACATAATAGTGCCTCTAAAAATTTGTTTTTCATTCTCCCGGTATGCACCATTTTGATTGGGTTATATAGTATAGAAGTAGAAGCATTTGTCGAGTGGCTAGAATGTTTTCCTTAGGCCTATAGTAGTAGATTTCTAATGAATTAAATAGAAAAGGAGAGGCCTGGAAATTGATCATTGTATCATTGGGAGAAGAAATCTTGAAGCTTGCATGTCTTGCAGGATAAATTTATGTGAATGTAATTCTTCCAATTCTCGATTCTCATGTTTATTTGATGATAAAAGAAAAAGCAGCTCGTGGTGAAGGAGATTGTTCAATTGAGATTTAAATACAACTCCTCATTCATTTATTATTTATAATTATATTGTTGGTCTTCATTTAAAGATATATTGATGACATTGTTGGGTAACATTTCCATTAAGCCAAGCTTTCAGTTTATTTCTTGTGTGTAGGTTACATCGAAGATAGGATAAAAGGCTTATAATCAATCCTAATAAGATATTGTACATAATAGTTTTCATTTCAAAAAAGGATATGTGTTGGTGAATGTTAAGTTCCAAAGACCTGAATATAAAATACCACAATAGTACCAAATATATCTAAATACAATCACCACACAAGATATATGAATCAATATAGAAAACCACCACTTTATTATATCAAACCCTTAGGGTATGTCAACACTATACAATGGATCCTATTATGGAAGGTATCCTCTCTTGTTCACTTGCCTCTTCGAGGGGGCATCCTCCTATTGAACTACCACTCACAATACAATACTTCTCTTCATATCCCCTTACATTGCTTTAACCCCTTTATATAGTGCTACCATCACCTAAGAACATTATAGAGGAGGAATCTTGTAGAAGTAGAACCTTCTAAGAAGTCCTCTTACATTTATTATATCTAACTACCCATTTATTATATCTAACTAGCACAATGGACCTTATTTAATAATATAGTGGACCTAGTCCACCTTACATTCAATGGCCTCCACTACCTCTCTAGCTACCTAACATTCCATCTCCCTTATGAAAGCATTGTCCTAAACGCTTGTTATGAGGGTGTACAACCATATACCAGGGTCCCATGGATAAGTGTGGACCATAGTGTTGAAGTAGAATATAGAACCATGGTCCCATGTAGAAAGGAAAGCCACTATGATGAAGTAGTCCAACCTCCATTGTAAAATAGGGTCCCATGTCCAAGTGCTCATGTGAACTCCCCGCGAAAGATTTCAGAACCCAATAACCAATTGAAAATGATGTTCCAAAGACTGACACTTGTCATGTGGATCCAAATAAGAAGATCCATCCACATAATGGAAAATGGTTGTAGAAGAATCTGGAAGGAATAATACCACTGTAGAATATGCAGGATTGACATTGGTAATAATCATTGTCTCCCTATTTGTCACATCGATTTTCTCTACAGAAGGTGGATTAGAGTCATCAAATAAAATATGAATGTGGTTGTCATCCCAGAAATGACAACTATCCATATACCAATAATCACAATCGGCCTCAAAATCATACCAAACATAAACTTCTTGATTATATTCATCCCTGATGTCCACCATAAGATATATCTCTTGCATTCTATCCAATGAATCTTGAATACTATGAAAAATATCCTTGAGGCCATCTGGAAGGTCATGCAATGTGCCATACAATGTGTCATATAATTGGGCTTTGAATGATTCAGTCATTTGTAGAATTTCTTTGAGGGTTTGAGAGGGAATAGCCATTGGAAACACCACATAAATCATACCAAAATAAATCTCTTAAAATTGTTTATCCAATGGCATTTATCTAGTAGCAATATGAGCACCCTATGAAAAGTTATGAACTCTGCAGTCCCGTCGTCGTCACGAAAACCTCCGAAAATCACTGATTTTAAATCAACGATATCTTCACTTCTAGAGCTTCGATTGAGATGATTTTTTTTTAATTGGGTGAAATTGTGAGAGGAACTCAGATATGAATTTTTTTTTGGAAAATTCATCCCCAGATGCTACAGAAATAAGAAAAATCACACGGTCATACATGGAAAAAAAACCCCTGAAAATTGTAGATTGTAAAATCCAAATAAATTGACTTCCCAGACTCCGTTTAAGACGATTTGTTTTTGAAATTGGGTGTTTTTATGAAAGGAACTCAAATTTACAACCATATTTTGAAACGTTTTCACCAAAACCTACAGAAATTGTTCAGAATATTGTGGCCCTCTTTTTTTTTAATCTTTGAAAAAAATATGCAAAAGTAAAAAAACAAAAATTGCCCACACTTGTTGCTAAGGAAAGTGCTATGATACCAATTGTTTTTTTTGTTGTTGTAAATAAAATATTGTATTACCTTTCCTTATAATAAAACATACATGTCTGAGTGTACATTATAGAACTCCAATTGTTCTTCCACCTTGGTGGAAACCAGAACGCGTGGACAAGATGACTGTTCATTGTTCCAAAACTTTAAGAAAAGGCGACAATTGTCAACATACAGATATGGGGACTTGCCACCTATTCTTCCACAAGCATGGAAACCAGAACATATAGTGCACTGAGTGCCTTGACCACCTATCGAACCTGAACCTGAACCAGTGGTATGCAAAAATTACAAAAACTTAGCCATTAAACTAGAGAAAAAAACTGTGAAAATGTTAGACATGGGGTGAACCCGGGCGTCCATATTGACGAAGTCGGAAGATGAAAGGATAGAAGCAAGTTGGGCATTGACTCTTCTCAGGGTCACTTGATAGGGAGTCATACATGGCATCTAGATGCTTATTGAATATTCTCTAGTGGTGTTTTTCTCTGCTAGGTTGTTTTTCATCTCAAAGATCGATGCAACTCGTCTCGACTGGATCCTAGAAAGGAATGGTGGTGTAGGTGGCAAGTCAGTGCTCCAAGGAGGTTGACGATAAGAAAGGAAGAATTTCCTCCCAATTGGGCATAATTTCTTCTTCCACCGGGCTGGGGCTCTAGTTGAGCCTATTCAAACCAATTCTGACCAGAAGAACCTGGATGGTCTGAGCCACCTGGTATGAGAGTTAGAGAGGTTGGTCCTAGGAATTTGTGTCTTCCATACCAACTATAATAGGTTGGCCCTCTTTGGGGATTTCCTCTTTCTCGTGGCATGGCTAAGCAAAGTACCAAGTAGATGGAAACACCAGCGGTGCGAGGTAAGTAGTGGAGAAGAACAAGAAAAATGATACTGTGCATAGCACCCAAGTTACCAATATAAAACTTCCTATAGGACGAAAATACCAGGAGGATGGAGGATTTGATGTCTCTGGTAGCCATTAGTGCAAGAGTAATCGCCATAACCAATTTCATCCTGATGCTGAGGAGCCGAGCCTGGGTATCCATTAAGGCCCAATGCACCAAACCTTGGCGCTCATGCAAACTAACCATCGTGACTGGACATTGGAGGAGGGTGGCAGTGAGGGGATTTAATTTCCCTCGTATTCGCCCCATACGACAATGCGTGTGGTCCATGTGTCACCACATCCGGGGAGAGGCAATCCTGTAGAGCCAGTTCTTGGCACTGTTGTAGAATTTGTGAATCTTGATGGTCTAGGGTATTAATGATGAGGAGCTCTGCCTGGGTATTGACACCCTCATTTTCTAGTTGATTTTATACTTTGTTGGCCTCCCTTTTAATGTGTGAGGGGATGATAGTGATGGGAGGAAGTAGTGAGTCTTGTAGAAGAAAGAGGGGACCTATGAGGTGCCAGTTGGGTGTGATTTGTTTGGGTCTGAACCTTGGATAAATTTGGTGGCTAGAGTGATGATGTTTTGTGAGTCTCCTCCTACTATTAGGGGATGAAAATTAAGTCTTAGAGATAGTTGGAAGCCTTTTATGAGGCCCCGAAGCTCGGCTGATTTATTCGTATCATTCCCCAGAAATCCATCTTTGAGGCACTTGATTTTCCCTATGTTGTCTCTGATAACCACTCTGAAACCTACTAGTCCTGGATTACCCTTAGATGCTCCATTGAAATTTAACTTCCAAAACCCAGAGGGGGGGAACCTCCCAAAAGTAGAGCATCATGTTGGAGGGGCAGTGGGATTAGAGAGAAGGAGAGGTGTCTTCATGGTGATTCTCTTCTAGGTAGTGAAAATGTTGGATTCTGGAGGGGCACCGGGGATGTCCTCTAGAGTCCAAGACTGAATTTGAATTGTTTCCCAAATGATAGATGTAGTCCCGTCCCAGATATTAGAGAGGTGAGAGGGTTGAGAGTGTAAGAGGCCCCCGTTTATCTCTTTCCAAAGCTACCAAATGATAATACCTGACAAAAGTTGTTATATTCTATTTAGAATTGGGATTTTATAGTCCCCAGAGCCCAAGTTTCTTAAAGTACTTGGAATATTGGTTCTGTCACGCTTTGTTTGCCTCAGGATTTTTGTGGCTTAGTCCCATATATGATTACTGGCCTGACATTGATTGAAGATATGTTCCATGGTTTCTTCCTATTGGTTGCATAGATGGAAAATGGAGGGCACAATAAATCCGCTCTTCCTTAGGTTGTCCCAGGTGAAGAGTTTATTTACCAGGATCTAGAGAAAGGTAGAGACCTTTTTCCAGAGCTTGGTCTTCCAGATTATGTGCCAAACGTGATCATTTTCCTGGTCGTGAAAGTTCTCTTGAATCTAATAGGTCCCCTTGATCGTGAAAGTACCCATTGTGGAGTATCCCCAACGAAGGATGTCCTTGTCTGTGATGATACATATTTTCTATTATCCATTTTTTCTAGCCAAGGTTGCATCTCGACATTGTCCGGTTGATGGAGATCTTGAGGAATCACTTTCCAATTGCGATAGGGGGTGTTGTGTTGGGTATTGATCCATAGGTCTGCTACTTTGAGGTCTCTTAAATATGGAAGGTAGGTCTGGTAGGGGGATAGTATTTCTAGATATTGCAAGGGAGGGAGTTGTTTCCAGGCATCTGTTCTGAACTGAGCACTTCGTCCATTTATTACTTCCCAGAAAGTGTGTTTTTGGAGGAGTGGGTGATTGTGCCATGCTGCATTCGCCTTGGATCTTAACGTTGAGCCTTATGAGTTCCTCTTGTTGTAGACCAGGAGTGTATTTTTTCCTCTAGAGTCGAGCCCAAATTTCGTGAGGAAATTTGAGCCACCACCACCATATTTTTGCTCCCATAACATTGTTAAGTTTCCCAAGATCATGGAGCCCCAAGCCCCTTAGGGATGTGGGTTTGCATAGCTTATCCCAACTAGCCAAGGCCCAAGTTTTTCCCTGTTTGTGGAAATGCCAAAGGAAGTTGCTCTAAAGATTTGTTATGCTTTTTATGAATGTTTGTGGGGCTGCCAGAGCGAAAAACATGTAGGCCAGTATGGCTTGAAGAACCGATTTCAGGAGGACAAGCCTCGCAGGGAGGTTACGAGTTCTGAAGGTCCAGGAGCTAAGGAAATTGAAGATTGAGAGGATAAGGAAGTTCTAGGAGGTATTATGAGCTACTAAGTCTGTGAGGGGTAAGCCAAGGTATTTTGATAGAAGGGAGCACTGGGGGATGTCAAGGAGATGGGAGATGTGCAGTTGAACTATTGTTGGCATGTTGAAGAAGAAGAGTTGTGATTTCTCCAGATTAAAGGTGGTCCCAGAGGCCTCACTAAAATATGAGAGTATAGTGTGAAGTTTGGTTGCTTCCCTGGCAGTGGGGGTATTCAGGAGAAAGGTATCGTAAACAAATTGGTTATGGGAGTCTGTCAGTTGGATCCCATGTATAGAGAGACCTTGTAGGGTGCCATTAGCAATTGCGGTGGATAAATACCACCCTAAACCTTCCACCATGATCAAAAAGAGGAAAGGGGAGAGTAGGTCTCCTTGGCATATGCCTCAGGAAGGGGAGAAGGGCTTAGAGGGGACTCCATTAACTAAGATGGAGAAAAAGGCAGAAGATGTGAGTTTCATGATCCATTCTATCCAATCCGAACTGAACCCAAAGGCTAAGAGGGAATAATGCATATATTGCCAGCTTTGTTTATCAAAAGCTTTAGAGAGGTGAAGTTTTATGAGCATACCTGGAGTGCGAGTAGTCTTGAGCGAGTGGATGTTTTCATGCATGAAAATTACATTGTCCATGATGTGTCACCCCTCCACATAACCTAACTGTTCCTTGGAAATGATACAAGGGAGTATGGGTTTGAGCATGAGAGCTATGACTTTTGTTATGATCTTGTAGATGACATTACATAGCACAATCGGTCGAAACTGCTTTGGATTGGTAACACACTCTTCTTTAGGAAGCAGAGTGAGGAAAGTGGTGTTAAGAGATAATAGTAATTTCTTTGAGGTTATGGATTCCTCCATAAGTGCACAAACCTCTTCTCGAACCATCAACCTGTCGTAATGGAAGAAATCTGTGGTGAAGCCATCCGACCCAAGGGCCTTACCTGGTGGCATTTCCTTGACGGCCTAGTCCACTTCTTATTGAATGATTGGTCTCATGAGAGATTTATTCTACTCAATGGTGTTGAGGGTGGGGATATGCGAAGTGATTCTTTTGATGGTTGACATTCTATCCAAAGGAGGTTTTAAAAGAAGTTCTTTGTAGTAGATTATTAGCTCATATTCAATGTTAGTATGGTCCATAAGAGTGTTACCCTGTGAGTCCTCAAGATTTCTGATGTGATTGATGTACTGTCTGTGGATCATGTAGTGGAGGAAGAACTTTGTGTTTTTTTCTCCCTCCTTAAGCAATTGAACCCTGGATTTTTTCCTTCAAAGAATATCCTCTTGTTTGTGTCTTTCCCCAAGTTTCTTTTTTAGATTCGTTTCCTCCTGTAGAAAGTATTTCGAGTAGCCCGATACCATGGACTCTCGTTGAACCTCCTCTAGACGTTGTTCTAGGGCCTTTTTTGCAAGGAAAATGTCTCCAAAAACATTTTTGTTCCAGTCTCGTAGCTGTTGTTTGAAATTTTTCAGGCATTGGAATTTGTACATCCGCATGCCATGTTCAATTTCTGCTTTGGCCCACTAGGTTCGGGAAAGTTCCAAGAAGTCTGGGTGGGTTAACTAGAATTTATTAGAGCAGAAGGGTTTGAAATTTAGTGTTGCCACTGTCTCTACCCAAAGTTGGACTGGCCAATGATCTGAGTCAGCCTTTGGTAGGATGTCTGCCTCAATAATTGGGCCTTCAAGCATTATGTTCTCCAAAATTAGAAAGCGATATAGGCAACTAGCAATGTGTTGAGTCCTTACTTGCTTGTTGGTCCAGGTGTAGGGGCCATTCCTTGTCTCTATATATATTAGATTAAGGTTGTCTATAAGGTGGAAAAACTTGTTTTTGTCCTGTTCTAGGCATTTTAGACCCCCAATTGTTTCCTCTAGGGTGAGGATGATGTTGAAATCTTGTTGGCATAGGGGCAGACCCAGGGTTCAACGCTACAACAATGCACAAACAAAACCCTAACTACCGGTGCATTCGGAAACACCTGTGAAGCAGATGAAGTCTCACCTGAGGTAGAGGTAGGGGTGGTTGCAGGACTCATATGTCTGGAACCTTAGCTGGGACACAGATTTGTGATTCTAACATTTAACAAATCACTTAGCAGTAAACATTCATCAACATTCAGTTCTTGGTAACAGCGCAGACAAACCCTAATTACAGAGCATCGCAGTATTCAACAAGATATAGCAGCTAACAACACTTAGCATGACGAAACATATTAGGTCTTAATAGATTCAACACTAATCATATGTATATCAGCCAGATCTAGCATCCATCCATATTATTAAGCACTAAGCATCGACAAATCATTCATCTATATTAAAGCACTAAGCACATTAACATATAAGCACACCAACACATTGCACAAAGCAGAGAAACACAACATATACGTGGTTCACCCCCCTTGGGGCTACGTCCACCAACTCTTCTTTTCTTCTATTATCTTATGTTAATCAGTTACATGCACAGAGCCTCAAAACCCTACTCCGAATAGGACAGGAGATCTCCACGCACCTTGCCATATCCTCCTTCCTCGAGCTAGGTTACAACACTAAGCCTTCTACAGTCACTTTCACTCAACTTTGAAAGCTTCACACAGTATGCACAGAGCACTTACAATCCTTCAATCACATAGATCGATCACTAGAACTTAGCACATTGGCCTAACATCACATAGATGCCCCTCCTTACATTACCTAGACATCTATTTATACTTTACAAAATAGGCCTAAACATGGGTAAACCCATGGGCCAACATCCCAAACCCCAAAAAAGGACCCAAAAAGGGGACGAGATCCCACGATCTTTGCTTCGTCTTGCGCTCCTTCTTTGATAGGCTTTCGAAGTCCCAAAATAGGTCAAACTTGACCAAGGATCTCCCAAAACTTGTTCAAGGGCCAACACTCACCTATGACTTGTCCTGAGTCACTTTGATCTGGGTAGTTCTGCTTCAAAAGCCTTGAGCTTGGCTCGAGCTACTTCGACTTGTTGTTGTGCCACGACCTCCTGTTCAACAAACTCTTGGATGACTACCTCATTCATAGGTCCTTCTAGGAGTTGTTCTACTGTAGCAACAACTTGCTCGAGTTCTGCTCCTCAGCCTTCGATCTGTGAACAGTTGGTAAGCCTCGTCCTGTACAGGTTGGAGTCTTTGAGTCACTTCCATGAATTTTCTCTGAACGGTGTGAACCTGCTGCTGGGTAGTGTGCTGTTCCTAGGATCGTTTCATTCTTTCCACAACTGATAGGGGATTCAATTGCGCCTGTATTGTCTCTGCTTGCTACTTTGCCTCCTGGAGTTGCGACTCCAGTGCCTTTAATTATTCATTCTTAGTGAGTTTCTCATAATTCTGGGCACTGTGGTCACTGAGTTCCTTGCATTCCATGGCAAGAGCCTTTATTCTCTCGACTGTGCTTCGGGGAGTCACTTCTCTTTCATCTCTGATATCCTACAGAGTGTTGGGCACTATGTGGAGCTCTAAATATACTATTCTTTGTTGTAGCTGCTGGATGGCTTTCGTGAGCTACTGTACTTGATGTTCAACCCGGTCTTCTTCCTATGGCTCTAAGCCTGTCACAGAGCGAAGTGCTATGTTGACAAATTATTTTACCTTGAGTTTCCCTGCAAGCAACTATTCCTTATCTTATTGCATTTTGGATTTCTCCTCGTCAAACTTTGTCTGGAGATCAATCTTCTCCTTCTCTGCAACTCAACACTCTTCTACAAGTACTCAAACTTGATTCAAAGCCTAGGTGGCTTGTTTTGTTTCTTCTTGTGCTCGTCGAAGGTGAGCTTTGGTTGCATCTGCTAGGCAGTGGAGTTGGGTTGGATCATCTCCCAATTCTTGTTCTCCCGTTGGTAGGGGTGCAGTGGAGACTGTGTGACTGGACTGAAGAGCCTGTTGTACCCCTCGGATCTCTATCTCAATTATATCATACATTTCCTCCTGCTTCGCTCCTTTTTTATCAGTGATTTCTAGTGAAGCGTCGTTTAGAGCTGCTATGATGAAGTCAAAGTCATCAGGAGTAAGTGTAGTCTACATCTTGTTCACAGTGGCTCTTGATTTCTTCCAAGAAGAAGGTTTCGAGGGAGAAACCTTCCTCTTTTTCAAGGCGCCAGCCTCATCTCTAGGTGGTGTTACTTCGCCTTTATTTTTTTCAGCTTCTCTATCCTTCATATCTTCTACATCGCCATCACCTCCTCACTCAGGTGATGTGGAAGCAGTGTTCCCTGAGGCGCTACTTAAATCTTGGACCTCCTCGGTCTTCATTCTTCTGCTGGTTCCAGGTGTGTCCTGTTCTTTATGAGTGGTCTCCAGGATGTCTAGTTTAGGATCAGACATCTCTGCAGGGTTGGGGGGGATAAGGAGGTATGTAGACCAATCCTTAGTAATCTCCTCCAGGTCCTCTTCTGTAAGTTTATATTATGACTAGAGTTGTTCCTTTTTTTCATCGGCTCACGTTGTAATGTAAATGAAATGTTGATTTGCGCTGAACTTCATCAAGGGTCGGAATCTCTGTAATGTGTTTGGAGTCATGAGAGGCTCAGCTTCGATGGATCTCTTCAACTAAAGGTAGTATGTATTAAAAACAATGTTTGACTACCACTGTTTGTTCATATCGTTCGAATACCAAAGGGTAGCGAACTTCGTGACAAGCGACTCAAATGGTTCAATATCCGAGAAGGTCGCACCTTTCGAAATTTCCCAGGCAACAAAGGTGATGAGGATTAAGAGCCAACTAAAGTGAAACTTGTAGCCCTGATCCTATGCTTTGCGACAGTCTAGTTCAATCTGATTGAATAGGGACTTCACCCAATTCATCTGTAAGCCTTCTACACACTTCCCCGCGAGGTCAATGAAAAAGCTTGTGACTTGTGTGGGTCGGTTCTCGTGTACCAAATTTCCAGCTATTAATTGACATGCTAGGCACATTATGCCATTCTGGATGGAGGCTGCCTTGTAGCCTCACATCCCCTTCTCGACATCACCATATGTTTCCTTAATATTTTGTGCTAGCACACGATCTGTGGCCTTCCCTGGGTAGAACTCCTGCGGGTCAGGTCCTTGCATACTCAACCCTGTGACCCTATGGATGAGCGTTGGATCGACGGTAATACAATGTTCTAGCCATAAATAGTCACCATGGTAGCACGATAGTAGCAACTTGACACAGGCGTTGACTTCCTGGTGTCTTCCGAAGTGTGGGATTTTCATGACATTTAACAAGGTGGACTGCGCGAGGTTCATCATCCATGGCTGAGGGATGATCTTTGAGTTCTTTCCCTTTGTCCTGGTTAGGTATTTGTACAGGGCGAGCATGTTGTGGTTCTTGCAATCTCTGAGGTTGAAGTCATTGAACTTCAACACTGTGATCTTGTCCTGATGCACTCGAACTATGTGTATCCCCTTCGGGAGGTACGTAGTGACCATGGTGTACTCTAAATCTTTGGGTACACTATCACAACTTACCGCGCCAGATAGAGGCGGAATATAGTCGGGTAATATAGATGGGATCAACTTTGCATTGGCTAGGTCATCTTTGTGTTTAGTTCTCTTTTCTGCTGATGATTGGGATGATCTGGCTCCATGAGCAGTCGACGGAGAGGCTTGCAGTCTTCTCGTCGATGATGCTTGTATACCTACAGACATCAAAATTGCTCTTTCGGTCAGGAGGTCAATGATAAATTCCTCGACAATTTTCTCTGTCGCGCTGAACTCATTCGACATACACGCTCGGGTTTGAAATTCTTGGGTTCGAAGAGTAATCTCTCAATGCAGTGGGATAGATGGAAAAAGCGTGATGATCACTATGTGAAAATCAACTAATATTTGGGCTCAAATTCACGGTTAGAAAAAAGTGTTCTCGGTACATGGCTCGACGGGATAAATAGATACTTGGTAATGGATCTCTTGCAATGGGTAAGAATCCTTCATTAACTCAGTTATGTCCGTTACGGTGTAGTCCGAATAGTCTGGTGGTAATATGTCTAACCATTAATGTCTTTCTTCTCGTTCGAGGTGTTAGTCGAACGGTTATACTGTCTCTAACAACTATATTGCTTCGCCAAGGTGAAGTGCCATGTGACGTTCTGGTATTCCGATGAAGATCCAATTTTGTAAATTTTCCTTCTGCGAAGTTTCCTCGGGAACCTTCTATAACTTTTCAATCTTATCTCTCTTATTACTTAGTTTTCTAGCCTTCTTTCCAGTGAGCTTCATCTCGAAATTCCTTTTTTCATTCTGATTTTTATCTTCTTTTGGCATAGTAACTTCGCCCTGTTGAGATTCTCTCCTAGAAATCAGGGGTAATACTTCATCTGTATATGGAATAGGTACTATAATCTTCTATGGGTCTTCTAGTGTTCTTCCATCTTCAACATTCCAGTCTTTGGTTTTAAATAGTTTTGCTCGGTTCTCCTGTTCTTCAATCAAGTGTGTGATCCTCCTAGTCACGAAATCTTTTAGCTCTTGATTCTTTTGTTCTAAGACTTCTTTTTCTTCCCTTCTGGCCTGATCTCTTTCAATCCAAGGTTTTCTAAGCAACATATTAAATGGAGGATTGTCCTCAATAAATTTAACAACTTAAAATTCTTCCTCTGTCAAAGTTCCCTTGGCACTCATAAATATCTGGGTAATATTTCCACATAGCTTTATCAGCTTTCCTCTGAATAGTCCTCTTCCTCCTAATGAAGGAATCATAGCAGGCTCCCCTAAAGTTTCCCAATTTTTTTCTGTCATGATATTCACCTATGTTTCTTCATCCAAAACATAGTCAATGTCGAAGTCTCCTATTCTGGCTTCAATGCATTCTTTTTCTTTGAAGACCTCTGGTAAACTGATATGTCGGTGATCATTCAGGGTTTCTTTCATCTGTAGCAATACTTTCTCTGATTATTTGTGGGGTTCTTCCATAATCTCAGTTGCTTGGCTTTTCTTGTGGTCTTCTTACCTCATATTCATCCTTTCAAGCTGAGCAATAATTCTAGGGCAATCCAAAACTTCATGGTCCATAGCTTTGCAACAAAGGCAACTAGGTTTTCTACCAGGGCATTCCATAGCCACATGTCCCGATCTTCTGCAACTGTAATAAAGGGTTAATCCTCTCTTTCTCTTAAATGATCCCCATCCTTTCCTGTACTGCGCGCTAGGATCATAGTCGTTAACCTACAAAAAATTCTTTCTGGGATCCTGCATCCATTTGTTAGTCCAAACATTCTTTCTATACATAGGTATAACATATTTTTCACTATTCTTATCATACCTACTTATATCACATCTTATTTCGTCTGTCAGTGCCTTAGTTTTCAAGATAGTACAAATCTTATCAAACATTCCTAGATCCATACTTTAGAAACAAAAATTTACACTAATCTTACTTCTAAAGAACACAAAGCTGCCAGATCTAAAACTTTTCACTATTCTTACCTTTATCAGAGCACAAAGCATTCGTATCTTACCTCTTTTCTTCAAATCAGACTTCTATTCTTTAGCACAGAGATTCTTCTTTCTCAGTTCCCAGCAATCACAGTTTCAGGTCCCGACAACGGAACCATTTGTTGGCACAAGGGCAGACCCAGGGTTCAACGCTACAACAATGCACCAACAAAAACCTAACTACCAGTCCATTTGGAAACACCTACGAAGCAGATGAAGTCTCACCCGAGGTAGAGACAAGGGTGGTTGCAGGACTTAGATATCTGCAACCTTAGCTGGGACATAGATCTATGATTCTAACATTTAACAGATCACTTAGCAGTAAACATTCATCAACATTCAGTTCTTGGTAACAACGCAGACAAACCCTAATTACAAAGCATCACAGTATTCAACCATATCTAACATCTAACACAACTCAGCATAACAAAATAGATCAGGTCTTAACATATTCAACACTAAGCATATATATATCAGTCAAATCTAACATCCATCCATATTATTAAGCACTAAGCATCGACATATCATTCATCTATATTAAATCACTAAGCACATTAACATATAAGCACATCAACACATTGCAAAAAGTAGAGCAACACAACATATACGTGGTTCACCCCCCCCTGGGGCTACATCCAACAACTCTTCTTCTCTTATATTATCTTATGTTAATTAGTTACATGCACATAGCCTAAAAACCCTACTCCGCTTAGGACAGGAGATCTGCACGCACCTTACCAGATCCTCCTTTCCCGAGCTAGGTTACAACACTAAGCCTTCTACAGTCACTTGCACTCAACTCTGCAAGATTCACACAATATGCACAAAGCACTTAGAATCCTTCGATCACATAGATCAATCACTAGCACTTAGCACATTGGCCTAACATCACATAGATGCCCCTCCTTACATTGACTAGACATCTATTTATACTTTACAAAATAGGCCTAAACATGGGTAAACCCATGTGCTGACATCCCATACCCATTACATAATCCAAAACCCCAAAAAGGACCCAAAAAGGGGCCGAGATCCAGCGATCTCTGCTTCGTCTTGCACTCCTCCTTCGACAGGATGTCGAAGTCCCAAAATAGGTCAAACTTGACCAAGGATCTCCCAAAACTTGGTCAAGAGCCAACAAATCTCCTCTCAATATCCATCATTCTTGTCCTCGTAGTGTGTTGATGTAGGCAAGACTGTCTATGAAGTGATCTTTTTCTTGGTTGATCTGAGGGCCGTAGGCATTCATTATGACTCTTCCTTTGCTAGACCTTATTACTCTATATTTATCCATAAGCATTCCCACTGTTGAATAGGCAGGTTCTAGGATGATGGTGGTTGGATTCGATAGGATGGATAATCCCCATATTTCCCCTTTGGAGTCAGTGTAGGTGAAGTTGCAATGCCTGCAACATCTTATGAAAGTTTCTTCTTCCATACTACCTGCACTTTTGGTTTCCTGAAGTAGTAATATATCATGGTTCTATGATTTAACACATTTTCGAAGAATCCTTTTCTTGGATCTTCCATTGAGACCTCTAATATTCCAAGTCATGATATTCATCATATTTAATTGCGGGGAGGGTGGAAAAATCCTTCTGAGAGGCACTATATTTTCCCTAATTTAATCATGAATTTGCCTACCTCTTTGATTAGTTGTTGTGTCTGAAGGACCAGATCCTGTCACTAAGAGGGGGGGGGGTGAATCAGTGACACAATAATTTTATTAATTTTTCTTTTGTTAATGCAATAAATATTTTAACACAATATTTTATCGTGGAACCCAATTGGGAAAACCAAAAACAATTTTCTATTATTTGCAAAATTTGGTTTTACAAGTTACATAGAAGGGATATATTCTTCCTCTTAGATAAATATCCACTTACACCCTTGTTCACCAACACCAACTGGTAGGAGGTTACAACCCCCTATTTAGTCAGCTACAACTGACAAGGAATAACCTACTCCCCTACAGGCTCCAACCTGCCCTTGCACCACCCAACCACCCTTAATTTATGAATTTGGAAAACATTTGTATCATGTCTTGACTTCCCCTCTCTATGCTTTTTTCATTTAATCTTCAATGTATCTGTTGCAGTCCAATAAATTTCTTCTATTTCAAACATTGGATTCCATAACTGTTTCTCTGTCTCCTTCTGTTCTTGATATTCAATAAGACAATGAAAAGCACCCTAAAACCAACAGTTCTTATTCTATGACTCTGATTTTGTTTTGATCTTCTTCTCTCGAGTTGCAGAGACACTTTCTTCTCACCACTCTTTCTCATTTATATATTCTTCCAACTGGTGTGAGCTATGAAACATTGTGTCCCTTTGTTTGCAACATCACACCCCTTCATTTAACAGTAATCTTGTTTTTTTTTTCTTTATCCAAATATTATCGAGAAGCCCTTTCAATTTAATGAAAATTCTTTTCTTTAATCGATCACATGTATGGATCAATTTCATTTAACTTAATTTCATGTTTCTGCAAATATTATAGAAATCAAATTCTGTAGAGGCGCTTCCTTCAAACCATTTACTTATAACTATATGTGTAGGACCATGAGATTATTAATTTAAGTGTTGCTTCTTCTTTCACCCTTTGTTTCTTTATCCATATGACCTCAGTTGGTAACCAAGCGCTAGGCCAAGCGAGTTCTTGATCACTTATCAAAATCAACGGTCACGTTTTAATCTCCCGATGAGATGGATGATTGTCGGTACTTCGGGACTTCGTCCTTCACAACTTCGAGCCTCTTTACAAATATTTGAATAAAAGATGCGTGTCCATAATATTCAACAGTTGAGAATGCTCCAGAAGTGTTCTTCAGATCAGACGACTCATGTCCACCTCAAGACTTCGGGACTTAGGGCATTTACTCATGGTGAAATTCCCGAAGTAAAAACTCTCGGAGTGATGTAACTTTATGACATCACTTGTTGACATGGAACTTTCTGAGTGGTTTCCATGTGTCACCTGGATTCATGGCTTATGTATTCTTAAAGTACATATGGGACCTTGACACTTTTCATCATCTGATTACGCCACATGTCCTTCCTGACATAGATCTCTTCATATGGCACAGGTTCTTCTCCTTGATCTAATGGTCATGATACTTTCTGAAGTGTTACACTAATCGAACGAATCATATCCACTTTGGGACTTCAGCCTTCGGGACTTTGGTTAATTATATTTATCCACTTCCCAGTTCTCCCAAAGTGAGATTCCCTGAAGTGAAAACCTTGAGTAACTTGACTTCATCCAATGGTCATTCTTTAACCCAAAAAGGATTAACACGATCCAACGGCTGTCGAGAATTCGACTATTTGGGATCTCAGACCTTTGGCGTTGCTTATCCTATCCTTCTACTTTCCTCGATCCGATGGCCAGGATATCTTCCAAAGTGTTTCCTTAGATCAGACGATTTACGTCTATTTCAGGACATTTGTGGCTTACTATGTCCTTCCATTAAACATGATCTAACGATCCTGATATCTCCCGAAGTGTTCTTCATATTAGACGGCTCACATTTTCTTCGAGGCTTCGGGTGATCTTACGTTTTCTCAACCCTTTTCTCCCGAAGTGGTCAGCGTCGAATTTGACCACTGCTACCTTGGCATGCTTTGAATAAATCGAACAGTTCTCATATACTTTGGGACTTCGTATCAAACGGTCTTTGTCTTTTCTTATCTTATACTTCCACTTAACTTGATCCAACAGTCAATGTGGATTGCGGAACCATAACTCGCGTGTGGTTTAATTTGTCACCCAAACTCCGCAATTGAAGTTGTACGATTGTTGGTGAGTCAACCACAGTCATCAATCTTTGAATCAATGAGATTTGAAGATCTAGAATAATTGCGGTATTGGGAATAACATATAGTTTAATTCTCCCTTCGTGCTTCGCAATCAATCCCTTCCCTTTATATGGTGCTTGTGTATCCAACGATCATGACTTAATCTAATTGTTTGGTGGATCAACCATAGTCATCGATATTTGAGTCGATGAGATCTAACAATCTAGAATAATTGTGGGATTGGAAATAACATGTAGTTTAATTCTCCCTTCATGCTCTGCAATCAATCCCTTCCCTTGATATGGCGCTTGCGTATCCAACGGTCATGGTTTTTCATGTGGGGAATTTGATCCCGATCATGTTTCTGCACTGTGTTTTCCCTTCTGAGTTTTATGTGTGTCATCTCTTTGTTCATATCAACTCATCATTATAACATAAATACATCGACTGTTGACATCAATGACAATACATCAATGACAATATGTCCAACAATCTCCCCCTTTTTCATTGAGGGAAACACTCTAACTTCATACACAAACTCCCCCTGCAATGATGCTTTTCTCTATGAAGTTACTCTCCCCCTTTGACATCAATGGAAAAGGATTTCTCCCCCTATGGTAAATCTTCGTCTATCTATATGTTACTGACTAGAATCTAAACTCAGGTAACTCCTCCAACAATCATACTTTTCTTGTCATAACTGAATGACTCCTCTAACTTTAATCATCGTCTCCTCTGAATTGATGCCAATTTACGCATTATTTTCTTAAGAGATTAGATTGGAAGAGGGACTACTCCCAATATTTGCTTGAGATATTCAAATACATCTCTGCTTAAGGGTTTAGTGAAAACATCTACAACATGTTCTTGCATTGGGACATATTCCAATTTAATGTTCTTATTTTCAGCTTGATCTCTTTTATAGTGGTATTTTATTGTGCAGATTTTATCAGACGTTTTTGGTGGTCTTCGACATCTGGAATTTTAGTCAACTGACGACAAACTTGGTGATCCTCCATTTTTTCATTCCACTAATTTCTTCGACAAGTTGGTGGTTTCATTGTCAGTTTCCACCAACCAAAACGGACCTTAATCCCACGGTCACCCATATGATCGGCGTGCAATGTATATATATATAAAAATATATTTCCAATGAACGATCAAGATCCTTCGTCACCAGATCGACAATTATTGTCACTTTTACCAAAAGGTAGGGGGCATGACAGGTCATCTCCAGCTCCAGGCTGGTGATATTTTAGTGAATTCCAAGCACCTAGAGCTCCCGCCATACCTTTTCACTACACGTCAAATAAGTATAGTGAGGGTTGTCTATATAAAACCACATAAGATTTTTCTCACTTCCAATTTGGGATAAATCGCGTTACATGAGACGATCAACACCGTCAATTTCTTGATCGAACGACTATTGAGGCTTCTCACCTTTTCCTCTGAATCAATCGACTGCTCAGTATTTCCATCGATCCTACTTACCATCACAGTCTAGTTCAAAGGCATTTACGTCTTCATCAGGTGTTATCATGTGATCTACCTTATATTTTTCCAAGAATACACCGTATGAGACTGCAACACATCGTCCAAGTCATTCTCTGTTTCTGAATTCCATCACAACACTGTGTTCTTATAAACTACTATTTCAAAGCACATTCCATGTTTCTTCAAGCGAACTACATCGTTCAGTCTTTTCATTTTCAGATTTGTACTTAATCTATTCTCATCATCAGCTCACTGCTGCAAAATTTTCCATTCATTGTCAAGTATGGTCTCTTGATATTTGAT
>JASDQU010735316.1:36736-71348 GCA_032191745.1 Picea mariana
TTCTTGTTTCCTGTCATATGTTTTGAGCATGCACTGCCAACATACCAATGATCTTCTATATCTTGGGCTTTCAAGGCAATAAGACATTCCTCTTTTGATTTTTTTTCTTTCCAAAGCTTCTTTTGCTCTCTAATGAACTTTGGTTCTTCTAAGACTTCCATTAATGTGAAATTACTAGATTTATGTCCATAACTATGACATCTGAAGAATTCTAGATTCCCTTCTTGTAGAGGTGTAAAGGAGTTATAATTTATGCTTTTAACTTGATTTACTTTTTGGTTATATTTAAGGTTATATTTCTTAACCCTCAAGTTTTTCCTTCCATATGCTCTACAATTCATAGCTTTGTGTTTGAAATTAGATCATGCAAATCAATAACCAAAGAAAATGTGACGATACATGTTTTGATAAACCTTATTTGGAGTTTTCTTATATTCCTTCTTGATGGGTGGAAGTAGTCCTATGGAGTTCTGATCATTACTTGTCTTTTCTTCATCTTTCTTCTTGAATGTACTGAGGAGAGAAGCTGCATAAGATTTTGAATTACCCTGGTTTTCTTATTGAGAGTAACCTACTCCATTTTTGTTACCTGAATCCCTTTGTGTTGTAATAATCTTATCTAATATTTTAGAGCTATTTTCACATATTGTTCGAAGAAGTTTTGCATCAAGTTCTTTTCTTAGGTGAACTAATTCTGCCTCCATTATTTCACAGGTTATTTGTTTCTCTTTAAGAGACTTTTACAGAATTTCTTCTATCCTATATTCTTCTAGGATTTGATTTTTTAGGTTGCTCATGAGTTTCTCCATCTCTTTTTCTTTTTGTTCATGTTTTTCCTTTTGTTCAACTACAAAATTTTTTAGCTGTCTATATATGTTTTTGTATCTTCTTAATTCATCCAAGGTACTTAGAAGTTCTCCTTCCATATTAACCTCTGCTTCATATTATGAATCTTCCACATGCTCAATTTATTCTATCTCATTAGTCTATTCAATACCTAGAAAAATGACTTCATCATCATCACTGCCACTGGATTCTGATGAACTGTTGTTTTCTTCTTTTGAGTAAAAACTATTTTTCCCTTTGTAATACTTTTTCTTGTAATTGGGTTTTCCCTTCTTCTTGTATTGTTTATTTGTGTCTTCTTCATCTTTAGGGTCCTCCTTGGGATAGGGACACTTGGTTGCAAAGTGGCCAACCTTGCCAGAATTAAAACATCTGAAATGCAACTTGCCTTTGTACCTCCCTGATCCTTTCTGAAGTTTTTTAATAAAATTGGCTTCTTCTACATCAGATTCTTCATGATGGATGGGTTGAGGCTTTTTCTTCTACCCCATGTTTGTATTAGATTCTTTAAAGGTTGTTTCATATTTTGTTGATTTATCATTCATTGTTCTCATTTCATATGTTGTAAAAATTCCATGAAGCTGATCAACTGTGAGTGTGTTTAGATCAGATCTATCTTCAATTGTAGAAATATTTGCATCATATCTCATAGGTAATGACCTTAGTATTTTTTTCACAATAGGTTTATCTGTAATTTCTTCTCCTATCTCTCTGATTGAGTTAACCACTTCATCTACCCTATGAAAGTACTCAACACTATTTTCTTCTTCTTTCATTTTCAGATTTTCAATCTGAGTTCTATAGGTTTGTAGTTTGGCTTCCTTGACTTTGTCATCTTTTTCATATACAATATCCAACTTGTCCTGGATTTATTTGGCTGATTTACAATGCATAACCTTTACACATATAGAATTAGTCAACCCTCCAAGAATTCCATTTACTACTCTTGAGTTGTCATTACAGATTTTATTTCCTGCAACGTCTTTGGGTGGAGAAGTTGGTGTAGTGTAACCATCTACAACAGATTGCCAGATATCAAAACTAAGATCCAACAAGAATTTTTTCATTCTTATTTTCCATAGAGAATATCCTTCTCCATTGAACAATGGTGGTTTGTTGTTATACATACCCTCTTTTTGATCCATCTTCAAGATATACCTTCTAGTTGTTAGACTTTGTTGAAGGAAACCTTGCTTTGATACCAATTGAAGGACCAGATTCTATGACTGATAGGGGGGGGGTGAATCAGTGACACAATAATTTTATCGATTTTTATTTTGTTAATGAAATCAATATTTTAACATAATATTTTATCATGGAACCCAAATGGGAAAACCACAAAAACTTTTATATTAACTTGAAAGTTTTGTTTTACAAGTTACATAGAAGGAATATGTTCTTCCTCTTAGATCAACACCCACTGATCAGGATGCACCCACACCCTTGTTCACCAGCACCAACTAGTAGGAGGTTACAACCCCCTATTTATTCAACTACAATTGACAAGGAATCACCTACTCCCCTACGGGCTCCAACCGACCCTTGCACCACCCAACCACCCTTAATTTCTAAATCCGGAAAACATTTTTATCATGTCTTAATTGTTCCTCTCTCTGCTTTTGTCATTTAATCTTCAATGTACCTGCTGCAATCCAATAAACGTATTCTATTTCAAACACCAGATTCCATAATTGCTGCTCTGTCTCCTTTTGTTCTTGATCTTCAATAAGACATTAATCGACACCCTAAAACCAACAGTTCTTCTTCTAGGACTCTGCTTCTATTTTGATCTTTTTCTCTCGAGTTGTAGAGACACTTTATTCTCACAACTCTTTCTTGTTTATATATTCTTCCAACTTGTGTGAGCTATGAAACATTGTGTCCCTTTGTTTGGACCATCGCACCCCTTCATTTAACAATAATCTCATTTGTTTTTATTTATCCAAATATTATTGACAAGCCCTTTCAATTTAATGAAAATGCTTTTCAATAATCGATCACAGGTATGGATCAATTTCATTTAACTTAATTTCATATTTCTGCAAATATTACAGAAATCAAATTCTGTAGAGGCACTTCCTTCAAACCATTTACTTATAACCATATGTGCAAGACCACATACTTATTAATTTAAGCATTGATTATTATTTCTCCCTTTGTTTCATTATTCCATATGACCTTAGTTGGTAACTAAGCGCTAGGCCAAGCGAGTGCTTGAACACTTATCAAAATTAACGGTCACGTTTTAATCTCTCGATGAGATGTAAGACTGTCGGTACTTTGTCCTTCGTGACTTCCAGCCTCTTTACAAAACTTCGAATAAAAGACGCGTGTCCATAATATTCGACAGTTGAAAATGCTCCAGAAGTGTTCTTCAGATCAGATGACTCATGTCCACTTCATGACATTCTTATCCTATCCTTCTACTTTCCTCGACCCGATGGTTAGGATATCTTCCGAAGTGTTTCCTCATATCAGATGGCTTACATATATTTCTTAAACATGATCTGACGGTCCTAATATCTCCCGAAGTGTTCTTCATATCTGACGGTTCAAATTTTCTTCGAGACTCCGACCTTTTGGTGATATTACTTGTTCTCAACCCTTTTCTCCCGAAGTGGTTAGCGTCGAAGTTGACCACTGCTACCTTGATGCACTCTGAATAGATCAAAGGGTCCTCATATACTTCGGGACTTTGTTTCAGATGGTATTCATCTTTTCTTATCCTATCCTTCCACTTAACTTGATCCAACGATCGATGTGGATTGAGTAATCGTAACTTGCGTGTGGTTTAATTCATCACCCAAACTCCGCAATTGAAGTTGTGTGATTGTTGGTGAGTCAACCACAGTCGTCGATATTTGAATCAATGAGATCTGACGATCTAGAATAATTGTGGGATTGTGAATAAAATATAGTTTAATTATCCCTTTGCGCTCCGCAATCAATCCCTTCCCTTGATCTGGAACTTGCGTATCCAATGATCACGACTTAGTCTGATCGTTTGGTGGATCAACCATAGTCGTCGATCTTTGAGTCGATGATATCTGACGATCCAGACTAATTGTGAGATTGGAAATAGCGTTTAGTTTAATTCTCCCTCCGCGCTCTGCAATCAATCCTTGCCCTTGATCTGGCACTTGCATATCAAATGATCCTGGTTTCTCCTGTAGGGATTTCAATCTCGATCATCTTTATGCACTGTGATTTCCCTTTTGAGCTTCATGTGCATCATCTCTTTTTTCATACCAACTCATCATTATAATGTAAATACATCGACTGTTGACATCAATGACAATATGTACAATAGTGTCATCTTACGTCCCCATCTCTTGCTTTCTTTTTGGTTCCGCTTGGTTTCTGGGTCGGGCTCCAGGTGTACACCAAGTCATGAGGTGGATCCTGATCTGGATTCGATGAAGACTTTGTGGACTTTTCTGAGTTGTTCCACCAGAATGGATTGTAGTTATTTTCAGTTGAAGGCATCCTCTAGCTTATCTAGGTCAATGTCTGTGAGCTCCTTTTCATCTATCTGCATTATGATCTCATCGCCATCCTGGTCTAGGATTGTTCCCAGTGTTGTGTAAGATTGGGGATTCTGGCCTGATATCTGTTCTAATACTGGCTCAAGGGTTTTCTTGTCCTTACCGATTCCTTTTCTTGGTTCCCTTGTTTTATGGGGGTTTTCCACCTCCTATGTGTCTGGTAACTTGCTGAGAGCGTCAAAGGAGTTTTTGGTTGGGATTTTCTTGTTACCTATCTGGATTTATTTTTTTGATGTGTGCTTCTTGCACCCTTTCACCTGGGTGAAAGCATCTTGTCGTGTTTCCTCTGTTGTTGGTCGTGTTGGTGCATTGAGGGGGTAGTCTATGAAGAGATGCCCATGTTCATGGAATTTTCGGTATCTGAAGGGGATGTGCTCATAACCTATTGTTTGTGTCCATTATTCATCCTGATACTCTATGGTAAAATATCCTGGTAGGTTTTTTTTGATATTCATGTAAACACATATTCAAGCATAGGAAGTGTATTTTCGTTGCTTTGTGGCCTTTGAAGATTTCACATATCTTTGTAGCGTGTTTCCTACGCCCATCAAGATTTCATCTAGCTAGAACTCCTAAGGGAATGAATACAAGCGTATCCAGATCGGGGAACAAGAAAAGTCTTCCTTCTCCGTGAAGAAGCGATCTGTCCAGAACCGCACATATAGCCCGATCGAGTTGTAGAAGTATGCACCATTTTCAAAAACCCTGTCCTTGTCCTCCAAGCTATAGAATATGATTGTGAAGAAGCCTTTTGAGATTAGTTGCAGTTCATAGTCCCCTTTCATATTCCACCAGTGCTTGATCCATTTTATGAGATCCTTCTTGGATGGCCAAATCCCTAACAATTTTCCTATCAGAGCATGATCTTTCATAAACTGTGTATGTTCTCCTACCCTTGTGGATTTTATTACATATTTAATAGCTATTGGCGCTTGTGGTATGCATTTACCTGGTACCCAGTTCTGATATTCATTTGTATGCAACGACTCGACTTCCATGTCCATACTTTTCCCATTTCTTTATTCTTCTTGCAACATGTGCTCTCTGAGGTGCAACGACAGTTCAAAGGAGGGCCTCTTGGCTCTGACGCCATCCTTCTCATTCACGAAAGCGTTCCTGTATGAGGGTTTTTTCACCCCTCCATTTGAGGTCATTTTGCACGGGCAGGACAAGCCTGGATCGTGGGTACAATACTATGATGTTTGGTGTAAAGGAGGGCCTGACGCCACAGTAGGCAGTGCATGCAGTTTGCAGAAACCCTAAACTGTGGAAACCCTAGCAGAGCTCGATCTCTTCTTTACTTCACTAGTGATACCAATTGTTAATATCATGAATAATCTGCAAATTTACTTCAACAATAAACCAATAATAAACACCAAACCATTCACCCGAACACTGAACACAAGAATGTAGACAAAACCCTTAGGGTAGGGAAACACCATACAATGGATCCTATTATGGAAGGGATCATATCCTGTTCACTTTCCTCTTCGAGGGGACATCCCCCTATTGAGCTACCACTGAAAATACAATACTTCTTTTCATATCCCATTACATTGATTTCACCCCTTTATATAGTGCTACCATCACCTAAGAAAATTCTAGAGGAGGAATCTTATAGAAGTAGAACCTTCTAAGAATTCCTCTTACATTTATTATATCTAACTACCCATTTATTATATCTAACTAGAATAGTGGGTCTTATTTAATAATATAGTGGACCTATTCCACCTTACATTCAATGGCCTCCACTACCTCTCTAGATACCTAACAATGAAGTGAGTGGTATATAAATCATGTGTTTATGGATATTAGTATCATAAAATTTGAAACCTTAACCATGACTTAGCTAGAATAACGTTGAAGAGAATAATATCCAACATGGGTAAAGTAGTGATGAGAGAAAGGATGGAAGAATTAAGGGATAGTAATGTGTAGCTCCAACAGGAGAATCGATTCATGAAATAACATGTACAAATTTTAGATAGAAGAATGAAAGAGATCGAAAAAGATGTTGAGACCTATAAAAAAATACTTGCATTAATGTTAAAGAATAACTTTGTTGAAGTTGCCTACCTATTTGATTAGTTGTTGTGTTTGATGGACCAGATCCTGTCACTGAAAAGGGAGAGGTGAATCAGTGACACAATAATTTTATCAATTTTTCTTTTGTTAATGTAATCAATATTTTAACACAATACTTTATCGTGGAACCCAATTGGGAAAACCAAAAACACTTTTCTATTAACTGCAATTTTTTTTTACAAGTTACATAGAAGGAAGATTCTCTTCCTCTTAGATCAACACCCACTAATCAGGATGCACCCACACCCTTGTTCACCAGCACCAACTGGTAGGAGGTTACAACCCACTATTTAGTCAGCTACAACTGACAAGGAAGCACCTACTACCCTGCATTATCCAACCTTACCTTGCACCACCCAACCACCCTTAATTTCTGAATCTGGAAAACATTTGTGTCATGTATTGACTGCTCCTCTCTCTTCTTTTGTCACTTACTCTTCAATGTATCTACTGCAATGCAATAAAGGTCTTCTATTTCAAACACTAGATTCCATAACTGTTGCTCTATCTCCTTTTGTTCTTGATCTTCAATAAGACATTGACAAGCACCCTAAAACCAACAGTTCTTCTTCTAGGACTCTGATTTTGTTTTGATCTTCTGCTCTCGGGTTGCAGAGACACTTTCCTCTCTCCACTCTTTCTCATTTATATATTCTTCCAACTTGTGTGAGCTATGAAACATTGTGTCCCTTTGTTTGGACCATCGCACCCCTTCATTTAACAATAATATCATTTGTTTTTCTTTATCCAAATATTATCGAGAAGCCCTTTCAATTTAATGAAAATTCTTTTCATTAATCGATCACAGGTATGGATCAATTTAATTTAAATTAATTTCATGTTTCTGCAAATATTGCAGAAATCAAATTCTATAGAGGTGCTTCCTTCAAACCATTTACTTATAACCATACATGAAGAACCACAGGCTTATTAATTTAAGTGCTTCTTCTTCTTTTTCCTTTTGTTTCTTTATTCCATATGACCTCAGTTGGTAACCAAGCACTAGGACAAGTGAGTGCTTGATCACTTATCAAAATCAACAGTCACATTTTAATCTCCCAATGAGATCGATGACTGTCTGTACTTTGGGACTTCATCCTTCACGACTTCCAGCCTCTTTACAAATCTCTGAATAAAAGACGTGTTTCCATAATCTTCAATGGTTGAGAATTCTCTAGAAGTGTTATTCAGATCAAACGACTCATGTCCACCTTAGGAATTCGGCCTTCGGGACTTTGGGACTTAGGGAAATTGCTCGTGGTGAAACTCTCAGAGTGATGTAACGTGTTGATGTTACTTGTTGACATGGCACTTCTTGAGTGGTTGACATGTGTCACCTAGATTCGTGGCTAACGTATGCTTAAAGTACCAATGGGACCTTCATACTTATCATCATATGATTACGCCACATGTCCTTGCTGACGTAGATCTCTTCATATGGCACATGTTCTTCTCCTTGATCTAATGGTCAGGATACTTTCTGAAGTGTTCCACTGATCGAACCACTCATATCCACTTCGAGACTTCGGGTAATTCGATTTCTCCACTTCCTAGTTCTCCTGAAGTGAGATTCCCCGAAGTGAAAACCTCAATTAACTTGAGTTTATCCAATGGTCATTCTTTAACTCAAAAAGACTTAACACGATCCAACAACTGTCAAGAATTTGACTATTCGGGATCTCGAGCCTTTGGCCTTAATTATCCTATCCTTCTACTTTCCTTGATCTGACGGTCAGTATATCTTCTGAAGTGTTTCCTCAGATCAGAGGACTTATGTCTATTTCATGAAATTTGTGGCTTACTCTGTCCTTCGATTAAACATGATTTGACGGTCTTGATATCTCTCGAAGTGTTCTTCATATCGTATGGTTCACATTTTCTTGGGGACTTTGGCTTTTGGGTGATCTTACTTGTTCTCAACCCTTTTCTCCCGAAGTGGTCAGCGTCGAAGTTTACCACTGCTACCTTGGTGCGNCTTAATTATCCTATCCTTCTACTTTCCTTGATCTGACGGTCAGTATATCTTCTGAAGTGTTTCCTCAGATCAGAGGACTTATGTCTATTTCATGAAATTTGTGGCTTACTCTGTCCTTCCATTAAACATGATTTGACGGTCTTGATATCTCTCGAAGTGTTCTTCATATCGTATGGTTCACATTTTCTTGGGGACTTTGGCTTTTGGGTGATCTTACTTGTTCTCAACCCTTTTCTCCCGAAGTGGTCAGCGTCGAAGTTTACCACTGCTACCTTGGTGCGCTCTGAATAGATCATATGGTCCTCATATACTTCGGGACTTTGTATCAGACAATATTCATCTTTGCTTATCCTATCCTTCCACTTAACTTGATCCAACGATCGATGTGGATTGCGGAACCATAACTTGCGTGTGGTTTAATTCGTCGCCCAAACTCTGCAATTGAAGTTGTGCGATTGTTGGTGAGTCAACCACAATCGTCGATATTTGAATCAATGAGATCTGACGATCTAGAATAATTGCAGGATTGGGAATAACCCATAGTTTAATTCTCCCTTTGCACTCAGCAATCAATCCATGCCCTTGATCTGGCACTTGTGTATCCAACGGTCATGACTTAATATGATTGTTTGGTGGATCAACCATAGTTGTCGATCTTTGAGTCAATGATATATGACAATCTAGACTAATTGTAGGATTGGAAATAACATGTAGTTTAATTCCCCCTTTGCACTCCACAATCAATCCATGCCCTTGATCTACCGCTTGCGTATCCAACGGTCCTATTTTTTCATGTGGGGATTTTTATATTGATCATGTTTTTGCACTTTTCTTTCCCTTCCGAGCTTCATGTGTGTCATCTCTTTATTCATACCAACTCATCATTATAACGTAAAGACATCGACTGTTGACATCAATGACAATGTGTCCAATAGTGTTGTCTTACGTCCCCGTCTCTTGCTTTCTTTATGGTTCCGCTTGAGATCTGGATTGGGCTCCAAGTGTACACCAAGTTGTGAGGTGGATCCTGACGTGGAATTGTTGAAGACTTTGTGGACTTTTCTGAGTTGTTCCAACAGAATGGATTGTAGTTATTTTCAGTTGAAGGCGTCCTCCAACTTATCTAGGTCAATTTCTGTGAGCTCATTTTCTTATATCTACATTATGATGTCACCATCATCCTAGTTTAGGATTGTTCCTGGTGTTGTGTAAGCTTGGGGATTCTAGCCTGAGATCTTTTCTAATATTGGCTCAAGGGTTTTCTTGTCCTTACTAGTTCCTTTGCCTAGTGCCCTTGTTTTATGGGGGATTTCCACCTCCTCTGTGTCCAGTAACTTGTTGAGAGAATCAAAGGAGTTTTTGGTTGGGATTTTCTTGTTACCTATCTGCATTGTGTTTTTTGATGTGTGCTTCTTGCACCCTTGCACCTGGGTGAAACCATCTTGTTGCATTTCCTCTGTTGTTGGTCGTGTTGGTGCATTGAGGGGGTAGTATCTGAAGAGATGCCCATGTTCATGGCATTTCCGGTATCTGAAGGGGATGTGCTCATAGTCTATGGTTTGTGTCCATTCTTCATCCTGATACTCTATGGTAAAATATCTTGGTAGGTTTTTTTAGATGTTCATGTAAACACATATTCAAGCATAGGAAGTGTATTTTTGCTGCTTTGTGGCCTATGAAGATTTGAAATATATTCCTAGCATGTTGCCTATGCTCGTTAGGATTTTGTCTAGCCAAAACACCTAGGGGAGGGAATACAAGCGTATCTAGACTAGAGCACAAAAAAATTCTTCCTTCTCTGGGCAGAAGAGATGTGTCCAAAACCGCAGATATAGCCCCATCGAGTTGTAGAAGTATGGACCATTTTCAAAAACCTTGTCCTTGTCCTCCAAGCTGTAGAATATGATTGTGAAGAATCCTTTTGAGCTTAGTTGCATTTCATAATCCCATTTCAGGTTCCACCAATGCTTGATCCATTTTATGAGATCCTTCTCGGATGGCTAGATCCCTAAAAATTTTCCTATCAGAGCATGATCTTTCATAAACTGCATATGTTCTCCTACCCTTGTGGATTTTATTACATATTTCGGACCTATTGGCGCTTGTGGTATTCATTTACCTGGTACCCAGTTTTGATATGACTTTGGATGCAACGAATTGGCTTCCATGTCCATACTTTTCCCATTTCTTTGTTCTTCTTGCAGCAGGTGCTCTCTAAGGTGCGACGATGGTTCAAAGGAGGGCCTCTTGGCTCTGACGCCATCCTTATCATTCATGGAAGAATTCCTGTATGAGTGGTTTTTCACCCCTCCATCTAAGGTCATGTTTCACGGGCAGGACCAACCTGGATCGCGGGTACAATACGGTGATGTTTGGTGCAAAGGAGGGCCTGACGCCACAGTGGGAAGCACATGCAGTTTGCAGAAACCCTAAACTGTGGAAACCCTAGCAAAGCTTGACCTCTTCTTTACTTCACTAGTGATACCAATTGCTAAGATTCTGAATAATATGCAATGTACTTAAACAATAAACCAATAATAAACACCAAACCATTCACCTGAACATTGAACACAAGAATGTAGACAAAAACCTTGGGGTAGGGAAACACCATATAATGGATAATATTATGGAAGGGATCATCTCCTATTCACTTGTCTCTTCGAGGGGGCATCCTCCTATTGAGCTACCACTCACAATACAATACTTCTCTTCATATCCCCTTACATTGCTTTAACCCCTTTATATAGTGCTACCATCACCTAAGAACATTCTAGAGGAGGAATCTTCTAGAAGTAGAACCTTCTAAGAAATCCTCTTACATTTATTATATCTAACTACTCATTTATTATATCTAACTAGCATAGTGGGCCTTATTTAATAATATAGTGGACCTATTCCACCTTACATTCAATGGCCTCCACTACCTCTCTAGATACCTAACAGTGAAGTGAGTGGGATATAAATCATGAGTTTATGGATATTGGTATCATAACAGTTGAAACCTTAACCATGACTTAGCTATAATAACATTGAAGAGAATAAGACCCAACACGAGTAAAGTAGTGATGAGAGAAAGGATGGAATAATTAAGGGATAATAATGTGCAACTCAAAGAGGAGAATCGATTCATGAAAAAGCATGTACAAATTTTAGATAGAAGAATAACAAAGATCGAAAAATATATTGAGACCTATACAAAAATGCATGCATTAATGTTAAAAAATAACTTTGTTGAATGCCAAGACCCACTAACAGTTGTTATGGAAGATTAGGATATGAGCAAGGTTCATCATGTGCAATTTGGGAGAGAATTTTATTCAGTTGGACAATTGGCAAGAGAAGAGGTTCACTTAGATGATGGCTCAGTTGCACCAAGAGTTGGTAGAAAGGAGGAAGCATTAGACAAGATACAATCAATTGTCCAGGAGACCAAGGAAGCAAATTAACCTTCCATTTCTATTGCAGAATCCAACACCATGACCAAGACAAGCATGGTAAACTCACCATCCTTAGACATTTCTTAAGGGAAATTTGGTGATTTTAAAAATCATACTAGAAGCCTTGGTTCCAAGATACTAATGCAGTTGGGATACAATGGTCAAGGGATACAAAATAGAAGTAAAGGCATCATAAGTTCCATTGTAGTTTCATTGAGGGCCAAGCATGAAGGCTTAGGTTTTAGTGTCACAAAGGAAAAGGCCATGACCACCAAGATCAAGTTTGTGAAGGCAAGAGATGTTGCATATTTGGCCTTCTCATTAGAAGGAAAATAAAAAGTGAATGAAGATGGTAGCCCACTAACACTCCATATTCTTGTGGTGGATTGTAGAAGGGAAGGTACAAGAAAAGTTCAAAGACCCAGTCTGCACCATCTTACACATTATTCTCATCATCCCTATGACCATTAATGATGTAAACCTATTTGTTTCCTTCAGAGGGGTCAGTGGCCTGAGTTCCTAAAGAAGGAAGGGAGAAGAACTTTTCCTGAGAAAAGAAGTTTCATTCTCCTTTGTAAAAACCCTAGTAAAGAGGATGTGCACAATTTTCTATATAGGCAGGGTGCGAGAATTACTGATTCTCGTAAGCTGCACCATAGGTGGGTTGTGAGAGGTTCGCGGGTTTCTCTATAAGAAGGGTGCGAGAATGCTTACACGTGGAAAAAACAAGCGTTTTCTCGAATCTTCTAGAAGGAGAAACTTCCATGGTGAGGTGGCATCCGAATGGTTTGGATCTTACTCACTTTCATGATTTAGTGGGATCATCCTAACCTCCTCACCTTATCATCTTCAGCTTATAAAAGGAGAGGAGCTCTCATGGAAAAGGGCTAAGTTTTTTTTGGTTTGGGATTGTTAGCTTGGTTAGAGTGGCTTTGAGATTTGCTTTGTCAAGATAGATTGTGAGTAGCTATCAGATCCATGGTCTCGGAATCCTTGGAGAAAAAAGTGTGTGGGGAATGAAGGATAGTTGGAAGGGACCTTATGACATCAAGGCCATGGTTGTAATCTCTCTTTCACATTTAATATGATACAGTAATATAATTCTTTCCTATAAAGCTTGTTTTGTTTTATTGTATGATTCCTTGATCACATACATAGGTTTATATTGAGTTTATGCTATTACTATCACTTTGGTTGGCTGCATTCTTTTGAAGGATCATCATTGTATGAGTGTTGGAATGAAGCTAGGATGGCGATGGCAAGAGGAAGCAACGTTTAAACGGTATGCCACCTATCCCTCTTTAGTTAGTAAATTTGATATTTAAAACTTAATGAAAGCGTCATGTTATGGTGTGTTTTGTTCTAGATCTAGGTGGATCTAGGGAGATCAGTTAGTGTCTGCACCTACCAATTTATCCAATAACACACCAACACCTAGAAGAAGTAATAAGACAATCAATCAGAACAAGAAGAGGAAGACCAAGAGATATGCATCAGAAAATGCATACTTTGTTTGTCACTGTTGCAAGAAGAAATGCCATAGAATTTCTAGCTATTATTATTTTAAGGTATGTTAATTATATGGGAAGAAAGGCCATGTTGGGGAATCTTGTTGGGAGAAGCAAGCTAGATGCTACAATCCTAAATTTTTTCAAAGGAAGAATGGTAAGAATATTTCCCCAAGAAAACTACAAAATCAAAGGCATGTGGAGAAGAAGAGCATCTCAAGTAGTCCATGCAACGTTCTATTATGTTTTTCATCATTTCAAGTTGAGTGGACATTGGGAATCCAAATGTTGGAGGCTTCATCCTAAAAACCACACAATCAAGAGAAAAGTGTGGAGAGTGAAGACTAAAGAAATGAAGATCTTCCTACATCTCTAGCCCAAGGAGTAGAGATTTTTTGGGGAGTTACAACAACAAATGAGGTCAACATCACCAATGAAGTGGAGAATAGATAGATTCCAACATGAAAGGAACCCCCATTCCAACTGTTTGCTTCAATATTTAGCATAAGATTCCCATCTTGGATATGTGTTGGAGATTGGTGCATGGAGGTCAATGACCTTGGCGAGTCTTGGAACTCCATGAAAACCACCAATGCAAACAAAAGGTTGGATAATTCATGAATAAGGTGTTGTGATTGCACATAAAAGTTGTCATCTAAATGATATTTTTTGCAAAGATAGAGTGCTTTTAAGAACATGGAAGTAGCAGAGGATTTTTCCATGAGGAAACAATTGATCTCTGTAGAAGAGGTCAATCCACCCTTCCTCTTGTGGTTTTGTTGTATGATGGCATACATTACTAAGATCTCATTGTGTTTCATAATTCAACATTGAACAAGCATAAACTAGTTCGACTTAGATTTCATTTTCTGCCAAGATAGATTGTCTCCGAGTCTGAGAGTGAAATAGACTTGCACACTAAGGATAGGAATGGATTCTAATCTATGAGTTCAAAATTTAAATATTTCTCATAGTAGAGAATCAATGAGAAGAATTTTGAAATTTCAGAACAAGAAATCTAGAAACTAGAGCCAAAGCTAGAAGCTAGAGCTAAAATCAAGGTCAGAGTTGTAGCCAAGAGGCATATTTGAGAGCCATGTTCCATAGAAGAAGACATAACTCACATTGATCTAGATATTGGTTTCCTAGAATATTTTAGAGATCAAAAGATTCTTAATGGGGAGGTGTGATCTGAAATGTATCTAACCAAAAATGAATAGTTGTAAGACTCAATACCCGCAACCAATTCAACAATTAATGAAGGTTAAATGAAAAGAAAAGAAAATGCAATAATAAATAAATTAAATGAGAAAAAAAATAAATAGGAGAGAAAAATGGGGAATGGGAAATTAAAGGACAAGGATGTTTGGCCTTCCCATTACCCCTAGCTATGTCTATAACTTCTTGTATATCAAACCACAAAGGGTTGTTTGTCCAAGAAGTGAGTATGCTCCATGTTAAATGGTCCATGAGCCTACAACATGCATTGTAACTTGAAATTATCCAACTGAAGACTTAACAACCATTCAAAGTTGGCTTTCCTATTAGGGTTTCCAGGGTAAAATGATTATGCATTTTATTGTGATTGTTGTGTGATTTTTGTGTGGCGGAATCTAGTTTTAGTTGCATCTTACTGAATTTCTATGTACATCTTAGACTGTATTGATATTAATTCCTGCATAGAATCAATTTTTATCGATCACTAGGTTAATTACAATACCTAGTAGTTGTAAACTATCCATTTAATTTTCCAAGAGAGATTGAGGGATGTGGCAAAAGAGTGTTGCAATTCCTTAGTTGAACTTATAATCATGCCCCTTGAAACCAACAAAACACAATTATTGAGGTCATTGGGTATTAAAAAAATAGGTCTTACTTTCTTCTTCCTAGTTGCACCATTGAGATAAGTTATGTAACAAGTAATTAAGTTAATAAATTAACCTACAGATAACTTTAATCACCATCCAATGAAGGTGTTGAGTTTTTGGGTGGTTCATATGCATCCATGGATAGGTCGTACGCTGCCTTGGGATAGTTGTAACTATTTTCTCTTGGTTGTACATTGAGTTAAATTCTACAACCATCATATCAATTGAAATTTTAGTTGGAAAAATTATATTTTTATTTCTTAAAGCAATGTCAAGGAATGCACCCCACTAAGTAATTATTTGGCTTATGCTTAGTTATCTCATATGAGAATTAACTTAGATGAGAAAATTGATGGGAGTTTTCTAGAGGGAATCACATTAACTAAAATGAAGTGAAAGAATGGTAATGAAAAGTAATGTTAAGTGAATGTTGGAAACATATCCATTTATTACCATGCATCTCAATGTTGCAATCACCATGGGAGTGGGAAAAGCACATAATAGTTCCTCTTGAAAGTTGTTGGATTCCCTCGGTATGCACCATTTTGATTAGGTTGTATAGTATAAAATAATAATCACTTGTTGACACTACAAGGAAAACACCTTGTAGAGAAGTTTTTTATGGAACCTCCCCAAAAATATTATCCCTTATCTGTTTATGTTGAAAGTGTTTAGAGAAGTTGGGTGATTGAAGGTTTTTGCGGAGGTTTTTACATTGGTGTGATTCAATCGTAATAATGCACCAATGCTCCTACAAACATAACACCCTGGTGCTTAACAAATAAAGCGCACAAATAACTGCTATTAATATGATACACTAAAATATATTTTTTATTTTATAAAAAGTAGCATCACATTTCTTCACGATAACCTAAGCAAACTAGTGTGTGTATAAAGAACACAATGGATCAAGTTAGAACAATTGATTATTCAATAAAAAAATTTAATTTAAAAAACCATAAATCTTCCACGGTGCACTTAAAAACCCATGTAGCCTCGTTGTGTCTATGATAACAACACACGAAATAACAATTACAATCTTCTTAATAGTACCATAGCCTCAAGTTTTTTAATATATGCCCAAAAATCCTCAATGCCCCTGTAGAATTTGTTCATTTTCCAATTTTGAAAATAAGTTAAAAATTGCATTTTTCCTCTACGGGCCGACCATGCCTCATCGGGTAATAAGAGACCAGGTAAATTGTTTGTTACCTCATTTTAATTTTCATTGGATTGAAATTTAAATTTGGCCTTAAATTAATCATTTTTATATTTTTTTTAAATTATGCACAGTGTGCTTCACGTTGTTTGGCTTGCCCCAAACAACGATATGTCCTGTGAATTTATAGGAAGCATTGCCCATAGTCCATCCTATGAATTAACGAGAAGCACCATTAGCAGTGCATTTAGATATACACACCACACCACTAAACACTAATCATTGTGCACCGATATGGGGTTGTGCATTATCGATGATTTTGTCTTAGAAGAGGCATCGTCATCGCAAAATCCCACAAGTGTGTTCTAACAATTTAAATGCATTGCACATATAATAATTAACATACCGATGCACCTTAATGGTGCATTTAAGTGTGTTTAATGAATAATTTATAAGAATCAGTGCACCAAATAACATAGAGCATTGTAAACGGTGCTTTCATTCTGATAAAGCACACCAATGACAATGCATATCAAATATTAAAGGCACACTAATTACTTTACCACATTTTTTTTGCAAACATAAATTAATTTTATTTTTTGATAAATACAAAATGGTTATATATGTGCATGTTTTATAATTTCAATTTGTTTTATCTATATATGTGCCTAAAATAATTGTATGTAGATCAAATACGATGAAAACAAGCACATGAGCAAGAGAAACAACATCAGGTTGACACATACAATTTTGTGCGAGTGGGAGGCTAGAAGAAAAAAAATTTAATTTACAAACTACAAATGCAAACATTCATAATTAAATATTGTGGAGGTTTTGTTTTAATGCAGAGGTAAAAACAAAGGTCAGTCTTTGGATCCTCTCATAATTTAGCACACAGATTCTATCCTCTACCACTCCCTCAATTCTTTCGCTTGCATCCCCTCCTTTGTAGGCCACTTGACTTTCTCCAAGATACTGTCCTCGTCATTTATGTAACCATAATAACCAATGTCAATTCACTTGTAAATTAACTCATACCTAGAGCTCCTCTAGTTCATCACTTTGCGGGGGCTTATCAAATATCTCTTTGACGTTGGGGAGGAATTTCGCAATCCCAAAGTATCTGTAACTAGGGCACTTTCCAGTGGAACTAGTCACATCAACTTCATTCCATTCCATGTCCATCATCTTGGCCCCTAGTTTGGCATAATTAGGACCGCTAAGCTCTCCAATCTGAGCTTCCCAGTGCCCCTTTTACCTGGTCAACAATAAAGGAACCTTGGTGGATGTTTTAATTATAATACTTTATCAACTTCAAAAATGACCTAAGGCCCATATTTTATATTTAATAGAATTTAAGAAGCACATTTGAAAAAAAATTATGATCCATAAGCTTCACCAACATACCTTATCACTGAATATTAATCATTTCCTTAGCCTAAAAATGCTCCTCCATGAGATCCTCACTCATGTATTTACTAAGAAGCTCTAGTTATTTCTTCTCCATATAACCATGCATGGGTTCTCTTTCTCATTGTAAGGTATTGGATGTAATATAATATGCAGAAACATGAATATTCAACATATATCAATGGAACAAAAAAATATTGAGAAGGAAAACACCAAAAATGATACCTTTATTCATAGAAAGCAATGTTCACTTGCCTCTTCGAGGGGGAAACCTCCAACATAGTAGATATCTATTACAATAATTCTCAATACAAAGACTTATCATGCCTCCTACTATTATTTATACTAATTCTATCTTCTAAAGATCATTCTAGATGAAGATCCTTCTAGAAGTGGAAGCTTCTATTAGGTCTTCTTACATTGACTTGTTCACATTTATTAGATATGCCTTATTAACTAATGTCAGCCTTTATTACATGGAAATATATTATTCTACCTACATGAGGGTTTAGGGATGTTAGGTCCCTAATATTCCCTCCCCCTTGAATAATATCCTTGTCCTCAAGGCTTGAGATGAGGAAATTATTGTAGAATCGTGGTCGAATCCAGAGTGGCATCTTCTGGAGTTGTATATTTCTACTACACTAACACTTCCTTGATGGTCTACTGACAGAGATGATGCTCACACTAGTCCAAGACTGCTTGTGACTACAACTAAATGGAACCTTCTTCATCCAACTCAGGGAGACTGGTTTGACTGTGGCACTTAATTCCAATCATTGTCTTTAGGCATGAGACATGAAAAACAAGATGGAGCTTAGAATGACTGGGAAAATATAATTGGTAGGCCACCTACCCCACTCACTTGAGAATTGTATAAGGACCATAAAATTTGGGAGAAATTTTCTGACAGTGGTCAGCTTTGAGTCAAGTCTGCTTATAAGGTTGCAGATGAAGAAACACCTAGCCCCCTTCAACAAATAGTCATTCGAAATAACCTTGATTTGCTTTTTGCTTCATGTGATTTTGAGCCATGGACAAATTTTCTTTAAGGGTAAAGAGAATGGCCTCAAAAAATATAATATTTTTTTCAACCTCTTGAACCTTCAAGACACTTGACATGTATGAGAGAACCGACATGTGCCTTTTTTTTATATATTGCTTCAAAATGAGTCATGTGAGTAGTTGTATGGTAAGATGTGTTGTACCACCATTCAAATATGGGTACGCATTGATCCCACTTATTTTGTATGCCAGATGAAAAACACCTCAAATATGTTTCCAAACACTTGTTGACAACTTCAGTTTGGTCATTAGTATAGGGATGATAGGTGGTGCCGAGATGCAATTTGGTTCCCAAGAGCCTAAACAATTTTTTCAAAAAATTGTTGGTGAAAGTGGGATCTTTTTCAAAGAAAATAGAATGAGGCATGCCATGAAGCTTGAAGATATTATCCATACAAATTTGAGCCACTATGCATGCAGTGAATGGTTGTCGAAGATAAAATAAATGAGCATATTTGGAAAGACGATGAACTACCACCATGATGACTGACTTATTTCCCAATTTAGGTAAGCCAACAATGAAATCCATATAAATATCATGCAATATAACCGGTGGAAACATGAGCAGTTGTAGTGTTCCTATTTCATACCATCCTATAAAAAAGAAAATTTGGCCCTTTCATAGGTTTTGGTAAACCCTGAATGCCCGGCTGTGGGGGAAGCAAGAAGATCCAAAAGCATCGTAGAGTTAAGTTGCAACTGTTTTCTTAAATATAAATGATCTTTGTAGCAAAGCTCGTCATTGTGCCAAGAGTACCCTGGAGAAACTAGAGAATTGCCTTGCAATTGTTGGATCAAGAAAGAAATTTTTGGGTCTTGCATCCATTCCTGGTGAACAACTTGGAGCCAATATGGTACAAGGAATGAGAGTGAAAAGAGGGACCCTTCATCTTCGTACTTCCTAGGAAGAGCATCAAAATCACATTCCATGACAAAAGTCTTCTTGAATTCAGGAAGGGTTGGGATAGGAGTTGTTCACATATCCTCTTTCAAGGCGTGGAAGGATTGATCAACTGTTGGAGTCCAATTGAAAGCATTATTTTTAAAGAGAGTAGTGAGGTGTTGTAATTTTTCCATAATTATGAACAAACTTGCAATAATATCTCCTTAAACCCAGAAAACCATGCAAGCTCTTGAGAATTTTGGGGCGAGGCCAATCCTGCATAGCTTCAATTTTCTTAGAATCCACCCTTACATAGTCCTTTCCAATAATATGACCCAAGTAGTCCACTTTTGAGGCACCAAAGGCACATTTATATTGTTTGAGGAAAAGTTGGTGTTGAGAAAATAGATGGAGAACTTTATCCACATGGGAAAGATGGGTTGTCCATGTTTTACTATAGATGAGAATATCATCAAAGAAAACTAAGACAAAATGATAGAGAAAATAATGAAAGACATGATTCATGAAACTTTGGAAAGTGGAAGGGGCATTACAGAGGCCAAAGGGCATGACCAAGAACTCATAGTGACCCTCATGAGTTCGAAATGCAGTCTTGGGATTGTCTGCCTCTTTCATATGTATCTAGTGGTATCTTGAACAAAGATCAAGTTTAGTAAAGTATTAAGCACCACTCAATTCATCCAATAAATCATCAATGAAAGGAATGGGAAACTTGTCTTTGATGGTGAGTTGGTTGAGGGAATAAAAGTCTCGACACATGTGCAATGTGCCTTCTTTCTTGAGGACCATGACCACAATAGAAGAATAGGGGTTGGTGCTAGGACGAATGACACCTACATTGAGAGATCCTTGAATAATTTTCTCAATTTCATTCTTCTAGGAAAATGGATGATGATAAGGGTGAACATTTGGAGGAAGACTACCTAGAACTAGAGGAATGGAATGATCAAAAACACTATGGGAAGGAGGAAGTCCATGGGGATTGGAAAAAATAGTATGGTGTTTGGAGAGGATAGATTGGATGTCAGGATGCACAGAGGGTGTCTCAACTTCTTGAATGGCATGGATTTGGGAAATAATGCATGAATGACCTTTTTTGAGGAGATTTTCCATTCGATGGGAACTAATGATATCAAGGGATCTTGTTGTGATTCCTTGGAACTTATATTGTTGGAATTGCATGGTTAATTCCTTAAATTCCATGATGATAGTACCGAGAGTGAGTAACCATTAATCACCTAGGACAATGTCACAACCACCCATGTTGATATAAAACATATGATATTTCAGTTTGTATTGACCAATTTGGAGACACACATTTTCACAACGCCCCCCACATTTCATGGAACCACCATTGGAAATCATGATTTGAAAATTGTTGATGACACATACATAGAAATTGGTTTCTTGAGAAATGCGATGATGAATAAAATCATGGGTGCTACCACTGTCAATTAGGATGATGACCTTTTGATTTTTAATGTAGCCAATTAGCTTGAGGGTTTGGGGAGAAGAGAAGCCAGTCAGGGAATTCAATGAAATGATTGATTCAACTTCTTGTGGATCAGATGGCGGAGTGTGATCAATTCGATCAGGTAGCTCTGCCATAGGAGGAGCCTCTAACTCTTCATCATACACATCCTAAAAGATGGCCATAAATAACTTTTGTTCCTTACAGTTGTTCCCCAAAAAATAATTTTCATCACAATTATAGAAAATACCCTTGAGTTGGCATTCATCCATTTCGTCCCAAGTTAATTTCTAGATATTGATAGGGGTGGGATGAGAGGCAGGATTGGGAGGGTGAGGGTGAGGAATAAAAGAGGGTTTGCGGTGCTGGGAAAAACAACATGTTGTGATTACTTATCACGTTGAGTAGCTTCCAACCAAGTTTGGGGGTGAGTCATGAGGAACTGGGCTCAAATTTCATCCTTGAGGCCACTGATAAAGTATTCCCATAAAAAGGTATCAGACATGCCCTCTATTTTGAAATCCAATTGCTCAAATGAGACGATAAACTCTTCTACGGTACCAAATTGTTTCAATTTGGTCAAGAAGCCCATAGAGTGTGTGTTAGTGTCAAAGCGTTCATAAATTTCATCCCCAAATTGTGTCCAAGCAACATATCCTTGGTGCGATTTTCTATTCCATGGCCACCATTGTCTACGTTTAGGATCCAGATAGAGGACACCGTAACGAAGTTTGGCGAAGTCATTAGTGATGCCATGCAAGGAGAATAATGTTCCATTTGAGTGACCCAACCAATGGAATATGAGCCATCAAATTTTTTCACCTCCACTCATGGAAGATGCATATCACAATGAAAGGGTTTGGATTGAAAAGGCTTGGAATTGGAGGAATCCTTACCTTTTGGGTTAGAAGGTTGTTCAAATGAGGTATGGGCTGCAAAAAAATGGTTGTATTTCTAGGACATTCATAACAAATAAGTCAATCTGAGAATCAAGGTGGGATGCAAGATGGTTGGAAGGGTGGGAATTGATGTCCTTATTTAGTTCCTCTTTCACAACTAGAATGCAGGAGGCAAGGATGCACGACAATAGATATTGTATGTTCCTTATTTTTTTTGTTTCCATCCCAAGGGTTAGGGTTTTTCAAGGTTCCTATAGACAAGGGTTTTCCCTGTGCTATAACTCTCTGATAAACATGCAGGGTTGAATAGTATTACTCGTCCCAATATCTTAGGGCACCAACTAAGGAGGCTAGACCGTACCCTTAGTCATACTACCCGATTACCTAGGTACTAGATATTAACTCCCCTAGTGTTGTTCTCGATAGCACTATAGCATTAAGGTGACTGATCAGTTGATCTATAGCAGGTTTCAAGATACCTAGGCCATTATGTATACAGGTTTTGTCTAATGCACTACCACTCAAAGGGATACCAACATGGGTTACAAGGGTGTCCGATGATGTGAGCTTAAAAACCTCGTGTATTTCCTGCGTGTATACTTCCATGACTGTGGATTTATGTGTTGAATGACATATCATTGTAGTTTTAAGATGTCGGAACACGTCTCTACCCTAAAAAAATTAACCCACAATTCCTGCCAAGGAAAGTGATCTGATACCACTTGTAAGGTACTAGATGTAATATAATATGCAAAAAAAAGAATATTCAACATATATCAATTGAACAACAAAATATTGAGAAGAGAAACACAAATTATGATGCCTTTATTTAGAGAAAGCAATTTTCACTTTCCTTTTCGAGGGGGGAACCTCTAGCAGAGTAGAGATCTATTACAATAATTATCAATACAAAGACTTATCATGCCTCCTACTCTTATTTATATTAATTCTATCTTCTAAACATAATTCTAGAGGAAGATCCTTCTAGAAGTGGAAGCTTCGATGAGGTCTTCTTACATTGACTTGTTCACATTTATTAAATAGGCCTTATTAATTGATTTCGACCTTGATTACATGGAAATGTATTATTATACCTACATGAGGGGTTAGGGAGGTTAGGTCCCTAACACTCATCCAGAAGGGGCACATGGGAAACACAATGTTTCTCTCTCTGCTACTGGTTTCCCTTGTCATGTTCTCCCATTTCTTTTTCCACATCCTTATCTTCATTGAAAAGGAACCGCTTAACAGAAGCAACGTCCCAACTCTCGATCGTCAAAATTGCCTCCCTCTTGACAGACTCGATCCTATACCATTCCCTCATCTCTTTGGCCCATATCTCCTCCCTTGTGGTTCACTTGACTTTCTCCAAGATATCGTCCTTGTCATCCCTATAGCCATAATAACTTGCATCAATATGGTTGTAAATATCATACCTATACCTCCTCTTCTTCACCTTGGGGGATTTATCAAATAGATTTTTTATTTTAGGGAGGAAGTTTTTAGCCCCGCTTGTACAATTGGTGTCCAATAGCTTCTAAATTTCTCCCTGATGTCAAAGAGATATTCAATAAGCCCCCCAAGGTGAAGAAGAGGAGGTATAGGTATGATATTTACAAGTGAAATGATTCCATTTATTATGGCTACAGGGATGACAAGGTATCTTGGAGAAAGTTGAGCATCCCATAGAGGAGTAGATGTGGGTTAGAGAAATGAGGGAGTGGCAGAGGATCGTGTCTATCAAGAGGGAGGCTAGGTTGACGGTAAAGAGTGGGGTGGTCATTGTCATTAAGTCGATCATGTTCAAGAAAGAGGAGGATGTGGTGGAAGAAATGGGAGAGCAAGACAAGGGAAACCAACAACATAGAGGGGGAGAGTTTGTTGCCCATGTGCCCCTTCTAGATGAGAAAGAGATCGAGTGCATGGTTGTGGAGAAGAATAAAGAGGATATTATTAGTAAATACATGAGAGAGGATATCAAGGAGGAGTTTGTAGAGGCCAGTGAAATGGTTAATATTCATGGATAAGCTATGTTGGTGAAGCTTATGGGTCATCAGATTTTTTTCAAGCATGCTTCTTAACTTCTAATAAATATGCAATACGTGCCTTGGGTCATTCTTGACGTTGAAAGAGTATTATAATTAATATATCCACCAAGATTCCTTTCTTTTTGATCAAACAAAAGGGGCAATGGGAAGTTATTGTAATGCCCATAAACATATATCTAACATTGTTATCTTCACGAGCAATTATTTCTTAACAGCATGATACAATATCTATTCAACATGATATCTTAATAGCATAATACAATATCTATTCAACATAATATCAATCTTCATACCAGCAACTTAAACAATTTAGATTCATCAAATAATAACGAATTCATAGCAGAATAATAATTGCATAATTCAACAGGGTACCTGAATCTGATGCTATTTTTGTTGCCAGCTGCTGTTGCTCTCCTGCTACCTGCTACTCAACCCAATCCTGTTGCAACACAAAAAAAATTGCCCAAACCATTGTCCACCATGCCAACTAGGAAAACAACCTAGCTCCAGGATATCTACGGATATCCTGGCCCTCCGAGCCCAAAACCTCTGGCAACCCCGGTCACTGTGTCAGTCCCAAACACAAATATCTCCCTGGTCCAAGACTCAGAGTTCTCCCCCAAAAATCCTTCTCCCCTCTCAAATGAATGCATGAATCAATCTCCCCTCTCCATCATCCTTCTCCTTCCCTTATGCCTCCTTCACCGCCCTCGCACCTTCACTCCTCCACCAAACACCTTATCCCTTAATTAATGCCTTATCCATTCATTTATTTCTATTTAATGGTCTTATCCTTTATTAAATATTTCCCTTTTACGTATGGGTTACGTTATCCCTTATGGGATACGTAGCCCATTTAACATTATATTTCATTTTTAACCTTTAATTTAATACTTAATCAATTAATGACTCACTTAATAATTAATCATTCATTAACCCTTAATTAAAGAGTTAATCATACTTAAGCTAATCATAGTAAAAAAAAAAAATTAATTAATAACATATAATTAGTTAAGGTTATATAATAATTAATTATAATTTAGCTAATTTTTAGGATTATTTATGAAATTATTCATATTAATAAGTAAAGGGTCATTACAGTTATGATCATAGATCTTGGCAGTCCTAATTATGCCAAACTAGGGGCCAAGATGAAGAACTTGGAAGGGAACAAAGTTGATGTGTCTGGTGCCACTAGCAAGGGCCCTGGTTATAGATACTTTGGGGATGAGAAATTCCACTCTTATGTTAAAGACAAATTCAATAAACCCGCTGAGGCGAAGAAGAGGAGGTCTAGATATGATATTTATAAGCGAATTGATGCCAATTATTAATGCTACAGGAATGACGAGGATGGTATTATGGAGAAATTTGAGCAACACGAGAGGGAGGAGATGTGGGCCAAAGTGGCGAGGGAGAGTCAGAGGATCGATTCTTCATGTTAAACTATGAGAGGCACTAAAGAGTGACCTAAATTTTTTCCTTCGTAAAGAAAAACCTCCACAAAAATTTAATTGTGCAGGTTTGCATTTGTACATTGTCAATTAAATTAATTTCCAATGTGTTTTTATGTAAAACCATGCTGGTGCATTATCAATTGTATCGAGCACCAAAAAGGTAAGTTACAAAAAAATAGCGTGTGCATTTATCATCAATGTGATGAAATATACAGTGAAAAAACGAGCAGGAATTTCATTTTTCCTAAATGTGTGTTTATAATTAAAAACCCTAATCATTGTTTCATTCTTTTGTCAAAATTCAAAGGGGATATTTCTGCAAGCGAAAATTACCAACAAAGACTTTGGAGTGGGTAGATTTTTTTGAAGAGACAAATTTGTAAGGGATCACCATAGGTAACATACAAATTTGTAAAGGAGAAATTCTAGGTATGTGATTTCATTATATTGATCATCTCAATATTTCCCCTATTTGATTCAAATAATTTTTAGTGCATTCTAAAAAAAATAAAAGGGTTTCATAGTTACATTCAGTATTGGAAACCCTAACTTCCTTGTTGTTTCCCTCTCTATATTTCACAACTTGAAAAAAAAATTATATGGTTTATTTACTTGTATATGGGGCATTTAGTATCTGGTGCAAAGAGACCACTCATTGCATTGGATGCCAAACCTTTTCATTGTTTGTTTTCTTTTAAAAAAATGCTTTCACAGTTAGTAGTGCACATTGTATGGGAGTAGCACCTCGATGCACATTTTTCTGTCAACAATAATGTTGAGCTCAAAATGAAAATAATATTTTCTTAACATCGAAAACATCATGTCTTAATTTTTTTTACGTGTTTGACGATGCACAATAAATAGTAATGAGATATCGGTGCTTCAATTAATTTATAGAACACCATGCGAATATAACAATTTGTAAACAAAATGTTTTTGAATTCATAAGAGAACGATTATCATATGTCAGTGTGTATACATATTCTTAACACATCGATGAGTATTATTTGATTATACGCACTAAAATATTATTTTGTAACAAATATTTCATACTTTTTATATATGATCATTCCTAGTTTTTTTCTTATAGAAGATGGAAGATAGAAGTTCAAGGAAAAAAACTTATTGGATTGAGTGTGATGGTAGCTCATCCCAACAAGAGAACAAGGTAAGTTCTTTAAGTTGTATTAAAAATTTAATATCTTTGAATTTTATGTAGGTTTAAATTAATGATGTGTGTTTGTTAAGGAATGCCATGCAAATTCCAAGGGACAAACAAGGGAGAAACCATTAAATGTTGGTGGGAAATGTTGTAAGATTGGTTGTTGTCATTGATGGCAACCCTAGACATTGGCTTTTGGAACCCACAGTTGATCGAAGCAGATAGACATGAAGGAAATTGCATATGCAGATACAACATCCATGGATGGATAGTATAAGGCATGCCTCTTCTGGTGGTATGTGGCACGTCACGTGGATCCTCATGATTGAGGAGAAATGAATTTTTGATGACAAGGTGAATTAAAGAAGAAACTACATGTCGACCCTAATGTTAAAAGGAAGTGAAATAAAAGGTATAAATACATATCATTATACATTCATTTTAAAACACACACAATTTGTTTAATGAACAAGGAGATATAAGTCGAATTTCAGAGGAAATATGAACTAAAGAAGGTTGAATTTCAAGAGAGGATGAAGTCTTTTGGTGATGTGTTCTAAGGTATGTTATTTACAGGTCATCTTACCATTTTCGCTATAACTTTATTTATAGAACGATTCAAATAGTGAAATTTGGAGGCTATTGAGAAGACATATCTAGGTACCTGTGGTAAAAACTTCATCTATTTATTCTCTATAATTTGGAGATACACTTTGGGGAAGATAGAGTTTTTGACTAGTCCTGAAGCTAGTCATAAACATGTGTTCCAGGTAAAACAGTCCTAACGTCTTCATAGAGAATCCAAATGAAATGAGACCAATTGCATTAGAAAGAGTACGGGTTGTAGTTTCTTGTGTACAAATTTCAAAATCTTATGTTAAATATTGAGTGGAGGGAATTATGTACAATTTCACTCTCCTGAATAAACCAGAATTGAATAAGGTCTACCATTTTCTCTATAACTCCTTTTCTGGGAGGATTCGAGTGAAACTTGGAGGAGTTTCAGAGAATACATTAAGTAATATTATCTACAGGATCAAATTATTCCAAGAAGTGAAGAATTATAGAAGTTGAATAAGTCTCAGGAATCATTATCAGGTTCTATGTGATGGTTGGTTGATGGTGATAATTTAATGTAAAGTTTTATTATCTCTCATATATTCTTGGGTGGAAGGAAGGGGAAAGGATGGAGAGGTCAACCCTCTCTTGATATTGGAGGATTGTATCTTCCTTTCAGAGGTTTATCCCTCCCTTTATATTTGGAACCTGTAGGTTCCCTTGGAAGTCATTACTTCCATTGAACAATAATTATTGATTATTTCTCATATATTGTGCATGGTATATTGTGGTGTATTGGTGTAACTCTTCTACTATTGTTCATTGCTCATTGGATATAATTGAATATATAATCTGGTTGAAGTATAAGTTGAATTTTTTTTTAAATTGTACTTAATACTAATTCACCCCCCTCTCAGTATCAACAATTGGTATCAGAATGGGTTACCTTCAGTACAGTTTAACCACTGGAAGGAAGATCCTAAGAAAAATTGAAAGACAACATTACAAATGAGATTCCACCATTGATGGAATCAATTTTGAATACTGGAGTAATAGAATGAAAACTTACTTGAAATATCTTGGGGCATATGTTTGGTTCTCAGTTGCTTCAGGACATAATGCTTTGAAGAAACCAAAGACTGCAGCTCAAAAGGAAGCAAGAAGGAACAACAAATTAGCAATAGATACCATCCTAGATGGATTGACAGATTCAGTGAAATCCAAGGTGGGATCATGTGCATCAGCAAAAGATATTTGGTACAAGATACAAGACCTTTATGCAAGGGAAGAAGCAAAAGAAGAAGAAGTTGAAGCAAATTAAAACATCTCAGATTTCAAAGAAGCAAATAGAGGTGAGTTCTTTTGCTTTAATTGTGAACGAGTAGGACATGTTGAACTTGAATGTACTTATCCAAGGATTGAAAGAGATGATACTGAAGAAGAAAATTCCAATGAAGAAGAAGAAAATCATGAAGAAGAAATGATTCAACAAAAAGATGAGAATCTTAAAAAATTGAAGCATGTTGAGATTGAAAATAATGTTGATTTTTCAACAAGCTAGGCTTAAGCATGAATTTCATTCCATTTTATCATTTTACTTAAACCATAGACAATTTGTTGTAGCAATCAAGATCACAAGAAGAAACACCGTGCACAAGTACACAAGAAGTATCCTGGGAAACCCTTCTTAACAAGGGAAGAAAACCTAACCAATCCTTTGCTATAATATTCAAGAGAAATACCTCCACCACAAAGAAAACCTAGCACACAAAAGGGTGATCACAAAACCTAGAAGACTAGCGCCCAAGAGAGGTGTGCACTTTTCCCAAGAAGATGTACTTTCTGAAATTTCCAAACTCACACAAAAGATATGATTCCTCAATGGGAAATTTACCTTTACTTATATTAGGCTTGACCTGTCAACAAAAGTGTCTATTGGCACAATAGGGATGACCTCTTTATCTCATAATATAATTAATATTAACCAGATTAATTATATTTCACATTAATTATCAATTACATTAAGGTGGGGGTGACCTGTACCCTTTACATTACAATTAGGGTTACAGGCAGGTCTGACTCTTAAACAATATAGCAAGGGATCTCATACACCCACTAGTACTCAACCACTAGGGGAACATCCATAGGGATGTCCATATCTCTATCTCACTGTGTCTCACAGGAGAACCACACTCACTAGTGCTCAACCACTAGGATCAAGTTCACCTATGCTCATCCACAGACACGTCCACTCAACAGATATTATTTCCCACTGCATTACACAAGAGAGTCATCTGGAGTTCATCATCTCAACTCCCTGGTTAGAGGAGGCTAATACATCGTCTTCATGTTTGTATCATGACGATGCACCCAGATATATGGGAATTCACATGTTCACCTTGTGCTTAGCCACAGGCACGTCCAACTCAACAGATCTCCTTTCTCACTCTGTTACACAGGAGAATCATCTGGAGTTCTTCTCAGCTCTCTATAAGGAGGAGGCCATCACTATGTTCCATTTATTTCTCAGATAGGAACCACACACCCAACTCATGGGCTCTCTCTCAGGTTGACTCAATCAATCTGTGTCCTAGAGGATGTCTCATGCAACTATAATCATCAACACTCCCTCTCATCTAGGGAGGCATTCTCCATCAGGCCAAGTCTTGCACAAAAGTACTCGAACTTTTTCTTGGTTGTAGTCATCAACAATCCCTCTCAACTAGAGAGGTATTCTTCACCAAACCAGTTTGGTGAAGGTGTCTTCAATCTATTCATGTGTAGGAAGGTACAACATGTGTACTTATTTACTCTGCATCATGTCTCTGAAAATGATATTTTATCTCAACGTGGTTCAATCTATCATGAAACATAAGTTTCTAAAAGAGCTTCACACAACTCTGGTTATAATCATAGAATCCATCTCATGATCAAGTAAATCTATCAGAATTTTATGAAGTTGCACTGCTTTGCACACTCAATTATATATACTCTTCTTATGTGGTATTAAAGGCCATGGAGCTTTGTTTCCTGCTACACCAGGAAGCCATGACAACCTTCACGGTAAAAAAGCAACCAACTTTTCTCTTTCAGTCCACTGTAATCTCTGCTCAATCTGTATCGACATATCCTGCAAACTCAAGTTCAGACTGGAGGTATATCTTAGGTTGTATCCAATTGTGCCTTGTATATATCTCAATACATGTTTTGTTTTTTTCTAGTGAGTCTGTCTCAGTTGACTCGTGGAATGACTAAGTACATTCACTGCATAGAATGAATCAAGTCTGGTGTTAACCATATACATCAGTGATCCAATCATTTGTGGACGAGTCTCGTCTAAATTATTATCAATTTTTTTCTTCAAATCCATCACCATGGATTTGCATTCTGTCATACCGAACTTCTTTAATATTCCCATTGTATATTTTCCTTGACTCAGGAAAATATCATTGGTCCTTTGTCATACTTCTTTTCCCAAGAAGTAGTGCATCATACTCAAATCCTTCATCTCGAAATCAGAATTCAAAGCTTACTTGTATCTAACAACAAGGATTTCTGAATAAGTCATCAAAATCAGACTCTCATCATCAACACTGTAATAATATCGGTTTGGATCAACAACACTCTTGTTGAAACCCAAACTCATCAAGAACTATCCATCTGATATAGTTTCCAAATCATGGATGGTAGTATGGATGGAAGTGTATCGAGCTTATTGGATCAAGTGTCTCATCATAGAAAACTCCCTTTGTTTGTGAGAATCCTCTGGCTATAGATCTCACTTTGTATTTATTGACACTTCCATCAACTGCATGCTTGATCTTATATATCCACTTGGAATTCACCACATAATTTCCTTCTGGTCTCTAAAAAATATGTTATACATCATTCTTTAAGATATATTGGTATTATTCTGTTATGGAATCTTTCCATACCCGTTCTCATGTTTCTTATCCAAGACAAGGAGGCTCGGAATCAATGAAGTGGCTCGTGACTGAAGGATAGCTCGAAAATATCTTTTTCTTTCTTGGGATGTACCTTGAGAGTCTTGTATGTTTCTCTGCCTCCTGCAGAGTGAGCCTAGGCAGGCCTTTTATGCCCTACTTCAATATCTCTGAACATATCAACTGAAGCAACTGAATCAGATAGAATAGTTTTTGTCTCCCTTTGAAGTTTTGAAGAGGGAGAAGGTATTGTCTCACTGTCAATCTCCATATGAGATTCTATGGATCTTTGAAAGGCTATATCTTCTTCAAGGACAACATATCTTCCCGTCTCAATATGTCTCTGGCCAGGGATGTCGATTTGGAATGTCTTCGAAGATTCATTGTTATCCCATAAACATATCCTTTCTCCCTGAAGGGTTTATCTTGGACTTCTTCTCTTTGGGTACATGAAAATACATTGGGCACCCAAATATCCCGAAGTGTTCAATCTCAGGCTTCACTCCAGTGAAGTCTTCTTCAGGGTTATGTTTTTCAAAGTCTGGTGAAGACTCTTGTTCTGAACATATATTGTTTCATGCATTCTTTTCCCCATAGAATTATAGAAAGATTATGATCATGCATTATTGCATTGGTTTCCTCAATGATGGTTCTATTCTTCCTCTTTCTCAAATAGTTTGGACTCCCTCTGAGTCAAGTGACTCCCTCTAAAGGATAAAAATATTCCTTTTTTGTTAACCTGTCTGGAACAAGAAAACAAGAGGAACCAAAACAATAATATCTCCTAAAGGAGAATAATGAGTACATATGTATAATAAAAACAATTTAAATATTGGTGTCACAGCTACAACACCTACTTGTAATGTAGCAAACTTTAGAAATATAGGTTAGAGGAATGAAAATTTCAACAATCAAACCTGTAGTATTCACTTCCAATGTGTTGTTCCTTTGAATGCACTGAGATCCCTCTAGATCCATGACTTCAACAGAAGGTTCCTTCCTCCTACAATTTCCCTCATGACAATGATACAAATAATATACATATACAAGTGCATACCCGAGGGTGCTGATATGATTTCTCCAATGGTTCTTGGTTGATCTCTGTCCTCTTGACATCTTCATGAAGAGGATAGTCATGGTGTCACATTTTTTTATCGCCCACAATAATCATTCCTTTGAATTCTTGTCTTCCAGGAAATTTAAGTTGCTTGATCCATCAAGCTTATCTTCCATCATAGTTTTTTTCATCATAATTTTAGATTCTTCACAAACCCTTGTCAACTAGGCTAGAAAACCTAACTATTAGGCTAGGATATCACTTTTAGATTTTTTTGTACTTATGACTGCCAAAAATGAGCCTTTGAAAGATAGGATAACACCGGTGAGCTCAAGAGATCCTTCAATGAGTTGTAGAAACCCTAATTCTGAAATTTCTACAGAAATTAACGAAACCCTAGGGCCAAAATTTCAAAATGCTCGGAATTTCACTCTGAGAGTTTCTAGAGGTGTGTTGGAAGAGGTTGTACTCTCCTATGCAAAAATTATCCTCAATTTTCAAGTATTAAGGGATGAAACACCTCAGAAAGGTGGATCCTACAGATTTTCTAGAAACCCTAGAAGGGTCATATAGTTCTGCAGAAAAGAGGGGAGACTGGTAGAGGCTTGTGCAATGGGTTCTTTAAGACCTATGCTCTGATACCATGTTTATTTTTCAATAATCTAGGCTTAAGCATGAATTTCATTCCATTTTATCATTTTACTTAAACCATAGACAATTTGTTGCAGCAACCAAGATCACAAGAAGAAACACCATGCACAAGTAAACAAGAAGTATCCTGGGAAATCCTTCTCAACAAGGGAAGAAAACCCAGCTGATCCTTTGCTATAATCTTCAAGAGAAATACCTCCACTACCAAGAAAACCTAGCACACAAAAGGGTTCTCACAAACCCTAGAAGACTAGCGCCCAAGAGAGGTGTGCAATTTTCCCAAGAAGATGTACTTGCTGAAATTTCCAAACTCACACAAAAGATATGATTCCTCAATGGGGAATTTACCTTTACTTATATTAGACTTGACCTGTCAACAAAAGTGTCTATTGGCACAATAGGGCTGACCTCTTTATCTCATAATATAATTATTATTAACAAGATTAATTATCTTTCACATTAATTATCAATTGCATTAAGGTGGGGTCGACCTATACCCTTTACATTACAATTAGGGTTATAGGAAGGTCTGACTCTTGAACAATATAGAAAGGGATTTCATACACCCACTAGTGCTTAGCCACTAGGGGCACATCCATAGGGATTTCCATATCTCTATCTCACTGCGTCTCACAGGAGAACCACACTCACTAGTGCTCAGCCATTAGGATCATGTTCACATGTGCTCGTCCATAGAGACGTCCACTCAACATATATTCTTTCCCACTGCATTACACAAGAGAGTCATCTGGAGTTCATCATATCAACTCTCTGCTCAGAGGAGGCTAATACATTTTCTTCATCTTTTTCTCATGACGATGCACCCATCTCTATGGTAATTCACATGTTCACCTTGTGCTCAGCCACATGCACTTTCAACTCAGCAGATCTTCTTTCTCTCTGCGTTACATAGGAGAATAATATGTAGTTATTCTCAACTCTCTATAAGGATGATGCCATCACCACGCTTCATTTCTATCTCAGATAGGAACCACACACCCAACTCATGGGCTCTCTCTCATGTCGACTCAATCAGTCTGTGTCCTGGAGGATGTCTCACGCAATTGTAATCATCAAAAAATAGAAAGCTCAAAAACACACATAGAAAACTAAGAAGTGAATTGGGTAGTTGTGAAAATCCAATTGAAATCTTGAAGAAACAATTAAAAGAATTTGAGAAACTAAGAGAAGAAACCATTTCCTTGAAAACTCTACTCGAAGAAGAAAGAAGAATAGGATAAGTAAGGAATGTCCAAATGATGAAGAAAGAAGAATATTGTGAGAAAATTGAACAAGAAGTTGTCTCATTGAGGAAGAGCTTAAGAAACTCTCAAGTGCCAAAATACTTAACAAATCTTGGATGCATGGGTGAAACTTCATACAAAGAATATGAAAATACCAGCAAGAAGGTTGAAGAAATCTCTACACAGGCAGTTGATGAGAAGTGGACCAGGATACCAAAAAGAATGAATGATAACAAAAGAGATGAATATCCAAGAAGACCTCCTACCTTCAGGAATCAAAGAAGCTTCAATCAATATGAAGGAAACTACAAAAGAGTAG
>JASDQU010735316.1:74028-90116 GCA_032191745.1 Picea mariana
TAATTGTGAATGAATGCTGTGTGTGTGATTGCTGTTCTTTATGATATATGCTTTATGTTTACAACACTGGTTTTCACAGTAAAGACTTGCTGCCACTAAGATTAATGATTCGAAGTTAAAAATGAGAGAAATTGTTGATAATTTACAATAACTGATTCACCCCCCCCCCCTCTCAGTTATTTCATACCTGTAACATTTCTCTTGGTTATACATTTTAGTTAAATTCTAAAACCAACGTATTACTTGAAATTATAGTTGGAAAAATTGTCTTTGTAGTTCTAAAAGCAATGTAAAAGCAAGCACCCCACTAAGTAATTGTTTGTATTACACTTAATTGTCTCATATGATACTTAACTTAAATGAAAAAAAGTGATGAGAATTGTGTAGATGGAATCACATCAACTCAAAGGGAGTCAAAGAATTGTAATAAAAATAAATGTTACGTGAATGTTGTAAGTAGATCCATTTACTTCCATGCATCTCAATGTTACACACACCATGTGTTGTTGGCCAAATCATGGGAGTGAATAGACCACATGGAAACACCTATGGAAAGTTGTATTGCATTCCCCCAATCACTCTTTCTCTTGGCTATATATTGAGTTAAATTCTACAACCAACATATTAATTGAAATTATAGTTGGCAAAATTCTCTTTTTATTTATTGAAACAATGTAAAGGAACACACCTCACTAGGAGTAATCATTTGGATTGTGCCTAATTGTCTCATATGAGAATTGACTTAGATGAAAAAGTGACAGGAATTTTGTAGGGAGTCAAAGAATGTTAATAAAAAGAAATGTTAAGTGAATGTTAATAAAAAGAAACGTTAATAGATCCATATATTGCCATGCATCTCAATGTTGGACTCACCATGCATTGGCTATATCACGTGAATGGACATAACACATAATAGTGCCTCTAAAAATTTGTTTTTCATTCTCCCATATGCACCATTTTGATTGGGTTATATAGTATAGAAGTAGAAGCATTTGTCGACTGGCTATAATGTTTTCCTTAGGCCTATAGTAGTAGCTTTCTAATGAATTAAATAGAAAAGGAGAGGCCTGGAAATTGGTCATTGTATCATTGGGAGAAGAAAGCTTGAAGCTTGCATGTCTTGCAGGATAAATTTATGTGAATGTAAATCTTCCGGTTCTTATGTTTATTTGATGGTAAAAGAAAAACCAGGTTCGTGGTCAAGGAGATTATTCAATTGAGATTTAAATACAACCCTTCATTCATTTATTATTGATAATTATATTGTTGGTCCTCAATTGAATATATTGATGTCATTGTTGGGTAACATTTCCATTAAGACAAGCTTTCCTTCTCTTGGGTATTGTTGGAAAGGCTTTTCCTTTTGTTGGAAAATTGAGATTATATATATATATATATATATATATATATAATCTCATTTTTCCAAGAAAATGAGGTTTTTGGATAGCATTAGCATCTATGCCCTTGAATCATATTGGATCATATATGTGTCCATTGATTGTTATAATATTGTGAAGTAAAGGGCCGAACAAAACCCATTGTGTAGTAGGGATATGGCAACTTCAATTCAAAAGAAATTGCATATTCAAATCTCTGCTACCTTGTTTTCAATTAACATTTCATTGAAGATAGCATTGACAGTTCTTGGGATCAACCATATACTTCATATTTGTGAGTAATTGGATGTGCTTCCTATTCAAAAGAGAAGTATGAATGAAGGAATTAGCAATTGGATTTTAATTCTTGATAGGGTTTTGCACAAACAATTTTCTTGTTTAACGCAAGACATAGTGGGTTTGCCTTTGTTAGGAACTCATGTGGATTTGAACATACAGATGGAAGCCTAACCATTTCATGCAATCTCTTGGTGATCAACAGTAGAGAAGCTAAAACTCAGAGAGTCGACTGTCAATATGTTTTCATTCGATTTCTTGTGTGTAGGTTACATCGAAGATAGGATAAGAGGCTTATAATCAATCCTAATCAGATAGTGTACATAATAGTTTTCATTTCCACAAAGGATATGTGTTGGTGAATGTTAAGTTCCAAAGACCTGAATATAAAATACCACAATAGTACCAAATATATCTAAATACAATCACCACACAAGATATATGAATCAATATAGAAAACCACCACTTTATTATATCAAACCCTTAGGGTATGGCAACACCATACAATGGATCCTATTATGGAAGGGATCCTCTCTTGTTCACTTGCCTCTTCGAGGGGGCATCCTCCTGTTGAGCTACCACTCAAAATATAACACTTCTCTTCATATCCCCTTACATTGCTTTAACCCCTTTATATAGTGCTACCATCACCTAAGAACATTATAGAGGAGAAATCTTCTAGAAGTTGAACCTTCTAAGAAGTTCTCTTACATTTATTATATCTAACTACCCATTTATTATATTTAACTAGCACAATGGGCCTTATTTAATAATATAGTGGACCTAGTCCACCTTACATTCAATGACCTCCACTACCCTTCTAGCTACCTAACATTCCACCCCCCTTATGAAAGCATTGTCCTCAACGCTTGTTATGAGGGTGTACAACCATATACCAGGGTCCCATGGATAAGTGTGGACCATGGTGTTGAAGTAGACTATAGAACCATGGTCCCATGTAGAAAGTAAAGCCACCATGTTAAACTAGTCCAACCTCCATTGTAAAACAGGGTCCCATGTCCAAGTTCTCATGTGAACTCCCCGCGGAAGATTTCAAAACCCAATAACCAATTGAAAATGATGCTCCAAAGACTGACACATGTCATGTGGATCCAAATAAGAAGATCCATCCACATAATGGAAAATGGTCATAGAAGAATCTGGAAGGAATAATACCACTGTAGAATATGCAGGATTGGCACTGGTAATAATCATTGTCTCCCTATTTGTCACATCAATGTTCTCTACAGAAGGTGGATTAGAGTCATCAAATAAAATATGAAAGTGGTTGTCATCCCAGAAATGACAACTATCCATATACCAATAATCACAATCGGCCTCAAAATCATACCAAACATATACTTCTTGATTATATTCATCCTAGATGTCCACCATAAGATATCTCTCTTGCATTCTATCTAATGAATCTTGAATACTATGAAAAATATCTTGGAGGCCATCTGGAAGGTCATGCAATGTGCCATACAATGTGTCATATAATTGGGCTTTGAATGCCTCAGTCATCTGTAGAATTTCTTTGAGGGTTTTAGAGGGAATAGCCATTGGAAACACCACATAAATCATACTAAAATAAATATCTTAAATTTTTTTATCCAATGTCATTTATCTAGTAGCAATCTGAGCACCCTATGAAAAGTTATGAACTCTGCAGTCCCATCGTCGTCACGAAAAACCCCGACAATTATTGATTTTAAATCAACGATATCTTCACTTCTAGAGCTCCGATTGAGATGATTTTTTTTTCAATTGGGTGAAATTGTGAGAGGAACTCAGACATGAAATTTGTTTTGGAAAATTCAGCCCCAGATGCTACAGAAATAAGAAAAAACACGCGGTCATCCGTGGAAAAAAAAAACCCTGAAAAATTGCAGATTGTAAAATCCAAATAACTTGAATTCCCAAACTCCGTTTAAGACGATTTTTTTTTTTTAAATTGGGTGTTTTTATGAAAGGAACTCAGATATAAAACCATATTTTGAAAAAATTTCACCAAAAACTACAGAAATCGTCCGGAATATCGTGGCCCTCTTTTTTTTTATCTCTGAAAAAAATCTGCAAAAGTAAAAAAAACAAATTGCCCACACTTCTTGCTAAGGAAAGTGATATGATACCAATTGTTTTTTTTTTGGTTGTAAATAAAATATTGTATTACCTTTCCTTAGAATAAAACATACGTGTCTGAGTGTACATTATATAACTCCAATTGTTCTTCCACCATAGTGGAAACTAGAATGCGTGGACAAGATGACTATTCATTGTTCCAAAAATTTAAGAAAAAGAGACAATTATCGACATAGAGATATGGGGACTTGCCACCTATTCTTCCACAAGCGTGGAAACCAGAAATATGGTGGACTGAGTGCCCCAACCACCTATCGAACTTGAACCAGAGATTGTGGTATGAAAAAATTACAAAAACTTAGTCATTAAACTAGAGAAAAAACCTGTGAAAATGCTAGACATGGAGTGAACCCAGGCGTCCATCTTGATGAAGTCGGAAGATGAAAGGTCGGCAGCAAGTTGGGCATTGAATATTCCTAGACTCACGTGACATGGAGTCATACATGGCATCCAAATGCTTGTTTAAGATGCTCTAGCGGTGCCATTTCTCTGCTAGGTCGTTTCTCATCTCAAAGATCGATGCAGCTCGTCTCGACTGGATCCTGGAAAGGAATGGTGGTGTAGGTGGAAAGCCAGTACTCCAAGGAGGTTGACGACAAGAAAGGAAGAAGTTCCTCCCAATTTGGCATAATTTCTTCTTCCACCAGGCACCCTCCATAGAGACCCTCTGTATTGGAAGGATGGGGCTCTAGTTGAGCCTGTTCAAACCAATTCTGACTAGAAGAACCTGGATGGTCTAAGCCACCTAGTATGAGAGTTAGAGAGGTTGGTCCTAGGAATTTGTGTCTGCCAAACCATCTATAATAGGCTGGCCCTCTTCAAGGCTTTCCTCTTTCTCATGGCATGGTTAAGCAGAGTACCAAGTAGAAGAAAACACCAACGGTGCGAGGTAATTCATGGAGCAGAACAAGCAAAATGATAATGTGCATAGCACCCAAGTGCCCAATATAGAACTTCCCGTAGGATGAAAATACCAGGAGGATGGAGGATTTGATGTCTCTGGTAGCCATTAGTGCAAGAGTAATCGCAATAACCGATTTCATCCTGATGCCAAGAAGCCGAGCCTGGGTATCCATTAAGGCCCAGCACACCAAACCTTGGCGCTCATGCAAACTAACCATCGTGACTGGACATTGGAGGAGGGTGGAAGCGAGGGGATTTAATTTCCCTCGTATTTTCCCCATCCAAAAATGTGTGTGGTTCATATGTCACCCCATCCGAGGAAAGGCAATCCTGTAGAGCTAGTTCTTGGCACTGTTGTAGAATTTGTGAATCTTGATGGTCCAGGGTATTAATGATGAGGAGCTCTGTTTGGGTATTGACACCCTCATTTTCTAGTTGATTTGCTACTTTTTTGGCCTCCCTTTAATGTGTGAGGGGATGATGGTGATGGGAGGAAGTAGTGAGTCTTGTATAAGAGAGAGGGGACCTATGAGGTTCCAGCTGGGTGTGATTTGTTCGGGTTTGAACCTTGGATAACTTTGGTGGCAGAGTGATGATGATTTGTGAGTCTCCTCCTACTATTAGGGGATGAAAATTAAGTCTTAGAGATAGTTGGAGGCATTTTATGAGGCCCCAGAGCTTGGTTGAGTTATTCGTATCATTCCCCAGAAAGCCATCTTTGAGGCACTTGATTTTCTCTATGTTGTCTCTGATAACCACTCTGAAACCTACTGGTCCTAAATTACCCTTAGATGCTCCATCGAAATTTAACTTCCAAAACCCAGAGGGGGGGAACCTCCTGAAAGTAGAGCATCGTGTTGGAGGGGCAATGGGATTAGAGAGAAGGAGAGGTGTCTTCATGATGATTCCCTTCTAGGTAGTGAAAATGTTGGATTCTGGAGGGGCATTGGGGATGTCCTCTAGAGTCCATGACTGAATTTGAATTGTTTCCCAAATTCTAGATGTAGTCTTGTCCCAGATATTAGAGAGGCGAGAGGGTTGAGAGTGGAAGATGCACCTGTTTCTCTCTTTCCAAAGCTACCAAATGATAAGACCTGGAAAAAGTTGTTATATTCTATTTAGAATTGGGATTTTATAATCCCTAGAGCTCAAGTTTCTTAAAGTACTTGGAATATTGGTTCTGTCATGCTTTGTTTGCCTCATGATTGTTGTGGCTTGGTCCCAGATCTGATTACTAGCCTGACATTGATTGAAGATATGTTCCATGGTTTCTTCCTGTTGGTTGCATAGATGGAAAATGGAGGGCACAATAAATCATCTCTTCCTTAGGTTGTCCCAGGTGAAGAGTTTATTATGTACTAGGATCTAGAGAAAGGTAGAGACCTTTGTCTAGAGCTTGGTCTTCCAGATTATGTGCCAAATGTGATCATTTTCCTAGTCATGAAAGTTCTCTTGAATCTGATAGGCCTCCTTGATCATGAAAGTACCCATTGTGGAGTATCCCCAATGAAGGATATCCTTGTCTGTGCTGATACATATTTTCCTATTATCCTTTTTTTCTAGCCAAGGTTGCATCTCGACATTGTCCGGTAGATGGAGATCTTGAGGAAGCACTTTCCAACTGCGCCAGGGGGTGTTGTGTTGGGTATTGAGCCATAGGTATGCTACTTTGAGGTCTCTTAAATCTAGAAGGTAGGTTTGGTAGGGGGATAGTCTTTCTAGATATTGCAAGGGAGGGAGTTGTTTCCAGACATCTGTCTTGAACTGAGCACTTCATCCATTTCTTACTTCCCAGAAAGTGTGTTTTTGGATGAGTGGGTGATTGCGCCATGATGCATTCCAAATGTTAGAGCCTTGGATCTGATCATTGAGCCTTATGAGTTCCTCTTATTGTAGACCAGGAGTGTATTTTTTCCTCCAGAGTCACGCCCAAATTTTGTGAGTATATTTGAGCCACCGCCACCATATTTTCGCTCCCATAATATTGTTAAGTTTCCCAGAATCATGGAGCCCCAAGCCCCCTAGGGATGTGGGTTTTCATAGCTTATCCCAAATGACCAAGGCCCAAGTTTTTCCCTGTTTCTGGCCATGCCAGAGGAAGTTCCTCTGAAGATTCCTTATGCTTTTTATGAATGTTTGTGGGGCTGCCAGAGCCAAAAACATGTAGGCCAGTATGGCTTGAAGAACCGACTTCAGAAGGACAAATCTTACAGGGAGGTTACGAGTTCTGAAGTTCCAGGAGCTAAGGAAATTGAAGATTGAGAGGATAAGGGAGTTCTAGGAGGTATTATGAGCTATTGAGTTTGTGAGGGGTAAGCCAAGGTATTTTGATAGAAGGGAGCACTGGGGGATGTCAAGGAGGTGGGAGATGTGCAGTTGAATTGTTGTTGGCATGTTGAAGAAGAAGAGCTGTGATTTCTCTAGATTAAAGGTGGTCCCAGAGGTCTCACTAAAATATGAGAGTATAGTGTGAAGTTTGGCTGCTTCCCTGACAGTGGGGGTATTTAGGAGAAAGGTATCATAAACAAATTGGTTGTGGGAGTCTGTCGGTTGGATCCCATGTATAGAGAGACCTTGTAGGGTTCCATTTAGCAATTGTGGCAGATAAATACCACCTTAACCCTTCCACCATGATCAAAAAGAGGAAAGGGGAGAGGGGGTCTCCTTGGCATATGCCTCGGGAGGGGGAGAAGGGATTAGAGGGGAGTCCATTAACTAAGATGGAGAAAAAGGTAGAAGAGGTGAGTTTCATGATCTAGTCTATCCAATCCGCACTGAACCCAAAGGCTAAGATGACATAATGCATATATTTCTAGCTTCGTTTATCAAAAGCTTTAGAGAGGTCATACCTGGAGTACGAGTAGTCTTGAGCGAGTGGATGTTTTCATGCACCAAAATTACGTTGTCCATGATGTGTCGCCCCTCCACATAACCCGACTGTTCCTTGGAAATGATACAAGGGAGCATGGGTTTGAGCCTGAGAACTATGACTTTTGTTATGATCTTGTAGATGACATTACATAGCGCAATCGATCAAAATTGCTTTGGATTGGTAACACACTCTTCTTTAGGAAGTAGAGTGAGGAAAGTGGTGTTAAGATCTGATAGTAATTTCTTTGAGGTTATGGATTCCTCCACAAGTGCACAAACCTCTTCTTGAACCATCGACCTGTCGTAATGGAAGAAATATGTGGTGAAGCCATCCGACCCAGGGGCCTTACCTGGTGGCATTTCCTTGATGGCCTAGTCCACTTGTTATTGCATGATCAGTCTCATGAGGGATTTATTCTGTTCAATGGTGTTGAGGGTGGGGATATGCTAAGTGATTCTTTTGATGGATGACATTCTATCCAAAGGGGGTTTTAAAAGAAGTTCTTTGTAGTAGATTAGTATCTCATATTCAATGTTAGTATGGTCCATAAGAGTGTTACCCTGTGAGTCCTCAAGATTTCTGATGTGATTGATGTACTATATGTGGATCATGTAGTGGAGGAAGAACTTTGTGTCTTTCCTCAACCCTGGATTTTTTCCTCCAAAGAATATCCTCTTGTTTGTGTCTTTCGCCAAGTTTCTTTTTTAGAGTGGTTTCCTCCTATAGAAAGTCTTTCGAGTAGCCTGATACCATGGAATCTTGCTGAACCTCCTCCAGACGTTGTTCTAGGGCCTTTTTTGCAAGGAAAATGTCTTGAAAAACATTTGTGTTCTAGTCCTATAGCTGTTGTTTGAAATTTTTCAGGCGTTGTTGGAATTTGTACATTCGCGTGCCATGTTCAATTTATTCTTTGGCCCACCAAGTTCAGGAAAGTTCCAAGAAGTCCGGGTGGGTTAACTAGAATTTATCAAAGAAGAAGGGTTTGAAATTTGGTGTTGCCACTATCTCTACCCAAAGCTGGACTAGCCAGTGATCTGAGTCAGCCTTTGGTAGGATGTCTGCCTCAATAATTAGGCCTTCAAGAATTATGTTCTCCAAAATTAGAAAGCGATCTAGGCAACTAGCAATGTGTTGAGTCCTTGCTTGCTTGTTGGTCCAAGTGTAGGGGCCATTCCTCTTCTCTATATTTATTAGATTAAGGTTGTCTATAAGGTGGGAAAACTTGTTTTTGTCCTGTTCCAGGCGTTTTAGACCCCCAATTGTTTCCTCTAGGGTGAGGATAATGTTGAAATCTTGTTGGCATAAGGGTAGACCCAGGGTTCAATGCTACAACAATGCACCAACAAAACCCTATCTACCATCCCTTTCGACAACACCTGCAAAGCATATGAAGTCTCACCTGAGGTAGAGGCAGGGGTGGTTACAGGACTCAGATGTATGCAACCTTAGCTAGGACACAGATTTGTGATTCTAACATTTAACAGAGCACTTAGTAGTAAACATTCATCAACATTCAGTTCTTGGTAACAGTGTAGACAAACCCTAATTACAGAGCATCACAATATTCAACCAGATCTAGCATCTAACAACACTTAGCATGATGAAACAGATTAGGTCTTAACAGATTCAACACTAATCATATGTATATCCACCAAATCTAACATTCATCAATATTATTAAGCACTAAGAATAGAAATATCATTCATCTATATTAAATCACTAAGCACATTAACATATAAGCACATCAACACATTGCACAAATTAGATCAACACAACATATACGTGGTTCACCCCCCCTGGGGCTACGTCCACCAATTCTTCTTCTCTTCTATTATCTTATGTTAATCAGTTACATGCATAGAGACTCAAAACCCTACTCTGAATAGGACAATAGATCTGCATGCACCTCACTAGATCCTCCTTCCCCGAGCTAGGTTACAACACTAAGCCTTCTACAGTCACTTTCACTCAGCTCTGCAAGCTTCACATAGTAGGCACAAAGCACTTACAATCCTTCTATCACATAGATCGATCACTAGCACTTAGCACATTGGCCTAACATCACATAGATGCCCCTCCTTACTTTGCCTAGACATCTATTTATACTTTACAAAATAGGCCTAAACATGGGTAAACCCATGGGCTGACATCTCAAACCCCAAAAAGGACCCAAAAAGGCGACGATATCCCATGATCTCTGCTTCATCTTGCACTCCTTCTTTGACAGGCTTTCGAAGTCCCAAAATAGGTCAAACTTCACCAAGGATCTCCCAAAACTTGGTCAAGGGCCAACAGGCCCCCAACACTCACCTGTGACTTATCCCAAGTCACTCTGATATAGGTAGTTCTACTTCAAAATCCTTGAGCTTGGCTCGAGCTGATTTGACTTGTTGTTGTGCCATGACCTCCTATTCAACAAACTCTTGCATGACTACCTCATTCATGGGTCATTCTAGGCGTTCTTCTATTGCAACAACAACTAGCTCCAGTTCTTCTCCTCGGCCTTCAATCTTTGTGAACAGTTGGTAAGCCTCATCCTGTACAGGTTGGAGTCTTTGAGTCACTTCCATGAATTTTCTCCGAATGATGTGAACCTGTTGTTGGGCAGTGCGTTTCTCCTGGGATCGTTTCATTCTTTCCACATCTGATAGGGGCTTCAATTGGTCCTATATTGTCTCTGCTTGCTGCTTTGCCTCCTAGAGTTGAGACTCGAGTGCCTTTAGTTATGATTTCTTAGTGAGTTTCTCATAAGTCTAGGCACTACGGTCATTGATTTGATTGCATTCCATGGAAAGAGACTTTATTCTCTCGACTGTGCTCCAAGGAGTCACTTCTCTTTCATCTCTGACATCCTGTGGAGTGTTGGGCACTGTGCGGAGCTCTAAATATACTATTCTTTGTTGTAGTTACTGGATGGATTCCGCGAGCTTCTCTACTTGATGTTCAACCCAATCTTCTTCCTGTGGCTCTAATCCTGTCACAGAGCAAAGTGCTATGTTGACAGATTCTTTTACCTCGAGTTTCCCTGTGAGCAACTGTTCCTTTTCTTACTACATTTGTGCTTTCTCCTCGTCAAAATTTGTTTGGAGATCAACCTTCTCCTGCTCTACAACTCGACGCTCTTCTATAAGTACTCCTTGAACTTGATTCAAGGCCTGGGTGGCTTGTTTTGTTTCTTCTTGTGCTCGTCGAAGGCGAGCTTCAGTTGCATCTATTAGGCAGTGGAGTTGGGCTGGTTCATCTCCCAATTCTTATTCTCCCGATGGTAGGGTCACAGTGGAGACTGCGCGACTGGACTAAAGAGCCTGCTGTACCCCTTGGAGCTCGACCTCAATTCTATCATACATTTCCTCCTTCTTCACTACTTGTTTATTCGTGATTTCTAGTGAAGCATCATTTAGAGCTGCTATGATGAAGTCAAAGTCATCAAGAGTAAGTGTAGTCTTCATCTTGGTCATGGTGGCTCTTGATTTCTTTCGGGAAGAAGGTTTTAGGGGAGAAACCTTCCTCTTCTTCAAGGCGTCAACCTCATCTCTGGGTGGTGTTACTTTGCCTTTAATTTTTTCAGCTTCTCTATCCTTCATATCTTCTACATCGCCATCACCTCCTTGCTCAGGTGATGTGGAAGCAGTCGTCCCTGAAGCACTGCTTAAATCTTGAACCTCCTCAGTCTTCTGTCTTCTACTGGTTCTAGGTGCGTCCTGTTCTTTGTGAGTGGTCTCTAGGCTGTCCAGTTCAGGATCAAACATCTCTGTAGGGTCAGGGGGCATAAGGAGGTCTACAGACCAGTATTAGTGATCTCCTCTAGGTCCTCTTCTGTAAGTTTATAGTACATCTGGAGTTGTTCCTTGTGTTCATCGGCTCTTGCTGTAATGTAAATGAAATGTCGATTTGCGTTGAAATTTGTCAGGGGTCGGAATCTCTGTAAGGTGTTTGGAGTCATGAAAGGCTCATCTTCGATGGCTCTCTTCAGCTGAAGGTAGTACGTATGAAAAACAACGTTTGACTGCCACTATTTGTTCATATCGCTCAAATACCAAAGGGTAGCGAACTTCACAACAAGTGACTCAAATGGTTCGATATTTGAGAAGGTCGCACCTTCTGGAATTTCCCAGGAAACAAAGGTGATGAGGATCAGGAGCTAGCTGAAGTGAAACTCGTAGCCTTGATCCTGCACTTCGCAACAATCTAGTTCAAGCTGATTGAATAGGGAATTTGCCCAATTCATCTGTAAGCCTTCTACACACTTCCCCACGAGGTCGATGACAAAGCTTGTGACCTGTGTGGGTCGGTTCTTGTGTACCAAATTTCCATCTATTAATTGACATGCTAGGTGCACTACACCATTCTGGATGGAGGCTACCTTGTAGCCTTGCGTCCCCTTCTCAAAATCACCATATGTGTCCTTAATATTCTGTGCTAGCACACGATCTGTGGCCTTCCTTGGGTAGAACTCCTGTAGGTCTGGTCCTTGCATACTCAACCCTGTGATCCCATGGATTAGTGTCGGATCAACTGTAATACGATGGTCTAGCCATAAATAGCCACCATGGTAGCACGACAGTAGCATCTTGACACAGGCGTTGACTTTCTGGTGTCTTCCGAAGTGTGGGATTTTCATGACATTTAACAAGGTGCACTGTGCGAGGTTCATCGTCCACGGCTGAGGGATGATATTTGAGTTCTTTCCCTTTGTCTTGGTTAGGTATTTGTACAGAGCGAGCATGTTGTGGTTCTTGCGATCTCCGAGGTTGAAGTCATTGAACTTCAATGCTACGATCTTGTCCTGCTGCGCTCAAACTACGTGTATCCCCTTCGAGAGGTATGCAGTGACCATGGTGTACTCTAAATCTCTGGGTACACTATCACGACTTACCATGCCGGATAGAGGTGAGATATAGTCATTTAATATAGATGGGATCAACTTTGCATTGGCTAGGTCATCTCTGTGTTTAGTTCTCTTTTCTTCTGATGGTCGAGATGATCAGGCTCTGTGAACAGTCGATGGAGAGGCTTGTAGTCCTCTCGTCGATGATGCTTGTATACCTGTAGACATCGAAATTGCTCTTTCGATCATGAGGTCGATGATAACTTCCTTGACAATTTTCTCTGTCGCGCTAAACTTGTTCGACATACACACTCAGGTTTGAAAGACTTGGGTTCGAAGAGTAATATCTCAATGCAGTGGGATAGATGGAAAAAACATGATGATCACTATGTGAAAATCAACTAATATGTGGGCTCAAATTCATGATTAGAAAGAAGTGTTCTCGATGCATGGCTCGGCGGGATAAATAGATACTTGGTAATGAATCTCTTGCAATGGGTAAGAAGCCTTCATTAACTCAGTTCTGTCCGTTACGGTGTGGTCCCAATAGTCTAGTGGCAAGCTATATAACCATTAATTCCTTTCTTCCCATTCGAGGTGTTAGTGGAACAGTTATATTGTCTCTAACAACTATATTGCTTCTCCAGGACGAAGTGTCATGTGACGTTATTCTGATATTCTGACGAATCTCCAATTTTGTAAATTTTCCTTCTGCAAAGTTCCCTCAAGAACCTTCTGTAACTTTTCAATCTTATCTCTCTTCTTACTTAGTTTTCTAACCTTCTTTCCAGTGAGCTTCATCCCAGAATTCCTTTTTCCATTCTGATTCTTTCTTCTTTTGGCATAGTAACTTCGCGTTGTTGAGATTCTCTCCTAGAAATCAGGGGTAATACTTCATTTTTATTTGGAATAGGTACTGTAATCTTATGTGGGTATTCTAGTGTTCTTCCAGCTTCGACATTCCATTCTTTGGTTCTAAATAGCTTTGCTCGATTCTTCTATTCTTCAATCAAGTGTGTGATCCTCCTAGTCATAGAATCTTTTAGCTCTTGCTTCTTTTGTTCTAAGACTTCTTTTTCTTCCCTTCTGTCCTGATCTCTTTCAATCCAAGGTTTTCCAAGCAACATATTAAATGAAGCGTTGTCCTCAATAAATTTAACAACTTAAAATTCTTCCTCTGTCGAAGTTCCCTTGGCACTCATAGATATCTGGGTAATATTTCCACATATCTTTATCAACTTTCCTCTGAATAGTCCTCTTCCTCCTAATGAAGGAATCATAGCAGGCTCCCCTAAAGTTTCCCAAGTTCTTTTTGTCATGATATTCACATGTGTTTCTTCATCCAAAACACAGTCAATGTCGAAGTCTCCTATTCTTGTTTCAATGCATTCTTTTTCTTTGAAGAACTTTTATAAACTGATATGTCGGTGATCATTCAGGGTTTCTTTCATCTGTAGTAATACTTTCTCTTATTATTTGTGGGGTTCTACCATAATCTCAGTTGCTTGAATTTTCTCGTGGTCTTCTTGTCTCATATTCATCCTTTCAAGCTGAGCAATAATTCTATGGCAATCCAAAACTTCATGGTCCATAGCTTTGCAACAGAGGCAACTAGGTTTTCTACCAGGGCATTCCTTAGCCACATGTCCTGGTCTTCTGCAAATGTAACAAAGGGTTAATCCTCTCTTTCTCTTAAATTATCCCTAGACTTTCTTATATTGCACGCTAGGATCATAGTAGTTAACCTACAAAAAATTCTTTCTAGGATCCTGCATCCATTTGTTAGTCCAAACATTCTTTCTATACATAGGTATAACATATTTTTCACTATTCTTATCATATATACTTATATCACATCTTCTTTCGTCTGTCATTGCCCTAGTTTTCAAGCTATTACAAATCTTATCAAACATGCCTAGATCCATACTTTAGAAACAAAAATTTACACTAACCTTACTTCTACATAACACAAAGCTTCCAGATCTAAAACTTTTCACTATTCTTACCTTTATCAGAGAAAAAAGCGTTCAGATATTACCTCTTTTCTTCAGATTAGACTTCTTTTCTTTAACACAAAGCTTCTTCTTTCTCAGTTCCCAGCAATCACAGTTTCAGGTCTCAGCAATGAAACCATTTGTTGGCACAAGGGCAGACCCAGGGTTACATTCTACAACAACGCACCAACAAAAACCTAACTACCGACCCTTTCGGCAACACCTGTGAAGCAGATGAAGTCTCACCTGAGGTAGAGGCAGGGGTGTTTTAGGATTCAGATGTCTGTGACCTTAGCTGGGACACAGATCTGTGATTCTAACATTCAACAGATCACTTAGCAGTAAACATTCATCAACATTCAGTTCTTGGTAACAATGGAGACAAAACCTACTTACAAAGCATCGCAATATTCAACCATATCTAACATCTAACAACACTTAGCATGATGAAACAGATCAGGTCTTAATAGATTCAAAACTAAGCATATGTATATCAGTCAGATCTAACATTCATCCATATTATTAAGCACTAAGCATCGACAAATCATTCATCTATATTAAATCACTAAGCACATTAACATATAAGCACATCAACACATTGCACAAAGCAAAGAAACATAGCATATACGTGGTTCACCCCCCCTTGGGGCTATGTCCACCAACTCTTCTTATCTTTTATTATCTTATGTTAATCAGTTACATGCACATAGCCTAAAAACCCTACTCCACATAGGGCAGGAGATATGCGCGCACCTTGCCAGATCCTCCTTCCCCAAGCTAGGTTATGACACTAAGCCTTCTACAGTCACTTGCACTTAGCTTTGCAAGCTTCACACAGTATGCATAGAGCACTTACAATCCTTCGATCACATAGATTGATCACTAGCACTTAGCACATTGGCCTAACATCACATAGATGGCCCTCCTTACATTGCCTAGACATATATTTATACTTTACAAAATAAGCCTAAACATGGGTAAACCCATGGGCCGACATCCCATACCCATTACATAATCCCAAACCGCAAAAAGGACCCAAAAAGAGGCTGAGATCCCGCGATCTCTGCTTCATCTTTCACTCCTCCTTCAATAGGCTATTGAAGTCCAAAAATAGGTCAAACTTGACCAAGGATCTCCCAAAACTTGGTCAAGGGCCAACAAATCTCCTCCCAATATCCATCGTTCTTGTCCTTGTAGTGTGTTGATGTAGGCAAGACTATCTATGAAGTGATCTTTTTCTTTGTCGATCTGAGGGCCGTAGGCATTCATTATGACTCCTGCTTTGCTAGACCTTATTACTCTATATTTATCTATAAGCGCTCCCACTGTTGAATAGGCGAGTTCCAGGATGATGGTGGTTGGATTTGATAGGATGGATAATCCCCCTGTTTCCCCTTTGGAGTTAGTGTAGGTGAAGTTGCAATGCCTCCAACATCTTATGAAAGTTTCTTCTTCCATACTACCTGCACTTTTGGTTTCCTGAAGTAGTAATATATCATGGTTTTATGATTTAACACAGTTTCAAAGAATCCTTTTCTTGAATATTCCATTGAGACCTCTAATATTACAAGTGATGATCTTCATCATATTTAATTGCGGGGAGGGTGGAAAAAGCCTTCTGAGAGGCACTGTATTTTCCCTGATTTAATCATGAAGTTGCCTACCTCTTTGATTAG
>JASDQU010735316.1:93441-131955 GCA_032191745.1 Picea mariana
TTATCGATTTTTCTTTTGTTAATGCAAGAAATATTTTAACACAATATTTTATCATGGAACCCAATTGGGAAAACCACAAAAACTTTTATATTAACTTGAAAATTTTGTTTTACAAGTTACATAGAAGGAATATGTTCTTCCTCTTAGATCAACACCCACTGATCAGGATGCACCCACACCCTTGTTCACCAGTACCGGCTGGTAGGAGGTTACAACCCCCTATTTATTCAACTACAACTGACAAGGAAGAAGATACTCCCCTGCAGGCTCCAACTTTCCCTTGAACCACTCAACCACCCTTAATTTATGAATCTGGAAAACATTTTTATCATGTCTTCACTGCTCCTCTCTCTACTTTTGTCATTTAATATTCAATGTATCTGTTGCAATCCAATAAAGGTATTCTATTTCAAACACCGGATTCCATAACTGCTACTCTGTCTCCTTTTGTTCTTGATCTTCAATAAGACATTGATCGACACCCTAAAACCAACAGTTCTTCTTATAGGACTCTGCTTCTGTTTTGATCTTCTTCTCTCAAGTTGTAGAGACACTTTCTTCTCACCACTCTTTCTTGTTTATATATTCTTCCAACTTGTTTGAGCTGTGAAACATTGTGTCCCTTTGTTTGGACCATCACACCCCTTCATTTAACAATAATCTCGTTTGTTTTTATTTATCCAAATATTATTGACAAGCCCTTTCAATTTAATGAAAATACTTTTCAATAATCGATCACAGGTATGGATCGATTTCATTTAACTTAATTTCATATTTCTGCAAATATTGTAGAAATCAAATTTTGTAGAGGCACTTCCTTCAAACAATTTACTTATAACCATATGCGTAGGACCACATACTTATTAATTTAAGCACTGATTCTTATTTCTCCCTTTGCTTATTTATTCCATATGACCTCAGTTGGTAACTAGGTGTTAGGACAAGCGAGTGTTTGATCACTTATCAAAATCAATGGTCACGTTTTAATCTCCTGATGAGATGGATGACTGTCAGTACTTCGTCCTTCGTGACTTCCATCCTCTTTACAAAACTTCGAATAAAAGACGCGTGTCCATAATATTCAACAGTTGAAAATGCTCCAGAAGTGTTCTTCAGATCGAATGACTCATGTCCACCTTGTGACTTTGGCCTTCGGGACTTCGGGACTTAGGGAATTTGTTGGTGGTGAAATTCCGGGAGTAAAAACTCCCAAAGTGACGTAACTTGTTGACATGGAACTTCCTGAGTGGCTACCACGTGTCACCTGGATTCATGGCTTATGTATTCTTAAAGTACCTATGGGGCCTTGACACTTGTCATCATCTAATTACGCCACATGTCCTTGCTGACATAGATCTCTTCATATGGAACATGTTCTTCTCCTTGATCTTATGGTCAAGATACTTTCCGAAGTGTTTCACTGATCAAATGAATCATATCCAGTTCGGGACTTCTGCCTTAGGGACTTCGGTTAATTCGATTTCTCCACTTCCCAGTTCTCTCGAAGTGAGATTCCCTGAAGTGAAAACCTCGAGTAACTTTACTTCATCCAATGGTCATTATTTAACCCGAAAAGGCTTAACATGATCCAATGACTGTCGGGAATTTGGTTGTTCGGGATCTCAGACCTTTGGAATTTCTTATCCTATCCTTCTACTTTCCTCTATCCGATGGTTAGGATATCTTCCGAAGTGTTTCCTCATATCAGACGGCTTACGTCTATTTCTTAAACATGATCTCATGGTCCTAATATCTCTCGAAGTGTTCTTCATATTGAACGGTTCAAATTTTCTTTGGGAATCCGACCTTCGGGTAATATTACTTGTTCTCAACCCTTTTCTCCCAAAGTGGTTAGCATCGAAGTTGACCACTGCTAGCTTGACACACTTTGAACAGATTAGAGGGTCCTCATATACTTCATGACTTAATATTAGATGGTCTTCATCTTTTCTTATCCTATCATTCCACTAAAATTGATCCAAGGATCGATGTGGATTGAGGAAACATAACTTGCGTGTGGTTTAATTCATCACCCAAACTCCACAATTGAAGTTGTGTGATTGTTGGTGAGTCAACCACAGTCGTCGATCTTTGAATCGATGAGATCTGATGATCTAGAATAATTGCGAGATTGTGAATAACATATAGTTTAATTGTCCCTTCGCAATCCGCAATCAATCCCTACCCTTGATATGGCACTTGCATGTCCAACGATCACAACTTAATCTGATCATTTGGTGGATCAACCATAGTCGTCGATCTTTGAGTCAATGAGATCTAATGATCTAGACTAATTGTGGGATTGGAAATAATGTTTAATTTAATTCTCCCTTTGCGCTCTGCAATCAATCCTTGCCCTTGAACTGGCACTTGCGTATCAAACGATCCTAGTTTCTCATATAGGGATTTCGATCCCGATCATCTTTCTGTACTGTGCTTTCCCTTCTAAGCTTCATGTGCATCATATATTTTTTCATACCAACTCATCATTTTAATGTAAAGACATCGACTGTTGACATCAATGACAATATGTCCAACAGTGTCGTCTTACGTCCCTATCTCTTTCTTTCTTTCTGATTCCACTTGGTTTCTAGGTCGGGCTCCAAGTGTACACCAAGTCGTGAGGTGGATCCTAATGTGGAGTCGATGAAGACTTTGTGGACTTTTCTGAGTTGTTCCACCGGAATGGATTGTAGTTGTTTTTAGTTGAAGGCATCCTCCAGCTTATCTAGGTCAATGTCTGCGAGCTCCTTTTCATCTATCTGCATTATGATCTCACCACCATCCTAGTCTAGGATTGTTCCTGGTGTTGTGTAAGCTTGGGGATTCTGGCCTAATATCTGTTCTAATACTGGCTCAAGGGTTTTCTTGTCCTTACCGGTTCCTTTTCTTGGTGCCCTTATTTTATGGGGGTTTTCCACCTCCTTTGTGTCCGGTAAATTGCTGAGAGCGTCAAAGGAGTTTTTGGTTGGGATTTTCTTGTTACCTATCTGCATTTATTTTTTTGATGTGTGCTTCATGCACCCTTGCACCTGGGTGAAACCATATTGTTGTGTTTCCTCTATTGTTGGTCGTGTTGGTGCATTGAGGGGGTAGTCTCTGAAGAGATGCCCATGTTCATGGCATTTTCGGTATCTAAAGGGGATGTGCTCATAGTATATTGTTTGTGTCCATTATTCGTCCTGATACTCTATGGTAAAAGATCCTGGTAGGGTTTTTGCAATATTCATGTATTCAAGCATAGGAAGTGTATTTTCGCTGCTTCGTGGCCTCTGAAGATTTCACATATCTTTGTAGCGTGTTTCCTATGCCCATCAGGATTTCGTCTAGCCAGAACTCTTAGGGGAATGAATACAAGTGTATCCAGACTGGGGAAGAAGAAAAATCTTCCTTCTCCTCGAAGAAGCGATTTATCCAGAACTGCACATATAGCCCGATCGAGTTGTAGAAGTATGGACCATTTTCAAAAACCCTATCCTTGTCCTCCAAGCCATAGAATATGATTGTGAAGAAGACTTTTGAGATTAGTTGCAGTTCATAGTCCCCTTTTAGCTTCCACCAGTGCTTGATCCATTTTATGAGATCCTTCTTGGATGGCCAGATCCCTAACAATTTTCCTATCAGAGCATGATCTTTCATAAACTACATATGTTATCCTACCCTTGTGGATTTTATTACATATTTTAGAGCTATTGGCCCTTATGGTATGCATTTACCTGGTACCTAGTTCCTATATGCCTTTGTATGCAATGAATTGACTTCCATGTCCATACTTTTCCCATTTCTTTATTCTTCTTCCAACATGTTCTCTCTGAGGTGCAACAATGGTTCAAAGGAGGGCCTCTTAGCTCTGATGCCATCCTTCTAATTAGTGAAAGTGTTCTTGTATGAGGGTTTTTTCACCCCTCCATTTGAGGTCATGTTGCACGGGCAGGACCAGCCTAGATCATGGGTACAATACTGTGATGTTTGGTGTAAAGGAGGGCCTGACGCCATAGTAGGCAACGCATGCAATTTGCAGAAACCCTAAACTATGGAAGCCCTAGCAGAGCTCGATCTCTTATTTACTTCACTAGTGATACCAATTGTTAATATCATGAATAATCTGCAAATTTAGTTCAATAATAAATCAATAATAAACACCAAACCATTCACCTGAACACTGAACACAAGAATGTAGACAAAACCCTTAGGGTAGGGAAACACCATACAATGGATCCTATTATGGAAGGGATCATATCTTGTTCACTTTCCTCTTCAAGGGGACATCCTCCTATTGAGCTACCACTCAAAATACAATACTTCTCTTCATATCCCATTACATTGCTTTCACCCCTTTATATAGTGCTTCCATCGCCTAAGAACATTCTAGAGGAGGAATCTTATAGAAGTAGAACCTTCTAAGAAGTCCTCTTACATTTATTATATCTAACTACCCATTTATTATATCTAACTAGCATAGTGGGTCTTATTTAATAATATAGTGGACCTATTCCACCTTACATTCAATGGCCTCCACTACCTCTCTAGATACCTAACAGTGAAGTGACCGGGATATAAATCACGTGTTTATGGATATTGGTATCATAGCATTTGAAACCTTAACCATGACTTAGCTAGAATAACGTTGAAGAGAATAAGACCCAACACAGGTAAAGTAGTGATGAGAGAAAGGATGGAAGAATTAAGGGATAGTAATGTGCAGCTCCAACAGGAGAATCGATTCATGAAAAAACATGTACAAAATTTAGATAGAAGAATGACAGAGATCGAAAAATATGTTGAGACCTATAAAAAAATACTTGCATTAATTTTAAAGAATAACTTTGTTGAAGTTGCCTACCTCTTGGATTAGTTGTTGTGTTTGAAGGACCAGATCTTGTCCCTGAGAAGGGGGGGGTGAATCAGTGACACAATAATTTTATCAATTTTTCTTTTGTTAATGCAATCAATATTTTAACACAATATTTTACTGTGGAACCCAATTGGGAAAACCAAAAATACTTTTCTATTAACTGCAAAATTTTGTTTTACAAGTTACATAGAAGGAAGATTCTCTTCCTCTTAGATCAACGCTCACTGATCGGGATGCACCCACACCCTTGTTCACCAGCACCAATTGGTAGGAGGTTACAACCCCCTATTTAGTCAGCTACAACTGACAAGGAAGCACCTACTACCCTGCAGGATTCAACCTTACCTTGCACCACCCAACCACCCTTATTTTCTGAATATGGAAAACATTTGTATTATGTATTGACTGCTCCTCTCTCTGCTTTTGTCTCTTAATCTTCAATGTATCTGTTGCAATCCAATAAAGGTCTTCTATTTCAAACACTGGATTCTATAACTGCTGCTCTATCTCCTTTTTTTCTTGATCTCCAATAAGACATTGACAAGCACCCTAAAACCAACAGTTCTTCTTCTAGGACTCTGCGTTTGTTTTGATCTTCTTCTCTCGGGTTGCACAGACACTTTCCTCTCTCCACTCTTTCTCGTTTATATATTCTTCCAAATTGTGTGAGATATGAAACATTTTGTCCCTTTGTTTGGACCATCACACCCCTTCATTTAGAAATAATATCGTTTGTTTTTCTTTATCCAAATATTATCGAGAAGCCCTTTCACTTTAATGAAAATTCTTTTCATTAATCGATCACAGGTATGGATCGATTTCATTTAACTTAATTTCATGTTTCTGCAAATATTGTAGAAATCTAATTCTGAAAAGGTGCTTCCTTCAAACCATTTACTTATAACCATATGTGAAAAATGACAGGCTTATTAATTTAAGCACTTCTTCTTCTTTTTCCCTTTGTTTCTTTATTCCATATGACCTCAGTTGGTAACCGAGCGCTAGGCCAAGTGAGTGCTTGATCACTTATCAAAATCAACGGTCACATTTTAATCTCCCAATGAGATCGACGACTGTCGGTACTTCAGGACTTCGTCCTTCGCGACTTCCAACCTCTTTACAAATCTCTGAATAAAAGACGCGTGTCCATAATCTTCAACGATTGAGGATGATCCAGAAGTGTTCTTTAGATCAGATGACTCATGTCCACCTTAGGACTTCGGCCTTCGGGACTTTGGGACTTAAGGAATTTTCTCGTGGTGAAACTCCCGAAGTAAAAAAACCTGGAGTGACGTAACTTGTTGATGTCACTTGTTGACGTGGCACTTCCTGAGTGGTTTCCACATGTCACCTGGATTCATGGCTAACGTATGCTTAAAGTACCTATGGGACCTTCACACTTATCATCATTTGATTACGCTACATGTTCTTGTTGACGTAGATCTCTTCATATGGAACATGTTCTTCTCCTTGATCTAATGGTCATGATACTTTCTAAAGTGTTCCACTGATCGAACCACTCATATCCACTTCGACACTTTGGGTATTTCGATTTCTCCACTTCCCAGTTCTCCCAAAGTGATATTCCCCGAAGTGAAAACCTAGAGTAACTTGAGTTATCCAATGGTTATTCTTTAACTCGAAAAGAATTAACACAATCCAACGACTGTCGGGAATTCGACTATTTGGGATCCCGGGCCTTTGGCCTTGATTATCCTATCCTTCTACTTTCCTCAATCCGATGGTCAATATATCTTTTGAAGTGTTTCCTCAGATCAAAGGACTTATGTCTATTTCTTGACATTTGTGGCTTACTCTGTCCTTCCATTAAACATGATCTAATGATCTTGATATCTCCCGAAGTGTTCTTCATATCGGATGGTTCACATTTTCTTGGGAACTTTGGCTTTCGAGTGATCTTACTTGTTCTCAACCCTTTTCTCCCAAAGTGATCAGCACCGAAGTTTACCACTGCTACCTTGGCATGCTCTGAATAGATCAAACGGTCCTCATATACTTCGGGACTTTGTATCAGACAGTCTTCATCTTTGCTTATCCTATCCTTCCACTTAACTTGATCCAACGATCGATGTGGATTGCGGAACCGTAAATTGCGTGTGGTTTAATTCGTCTCCCAAACTCTGTAATTGAAGTTGTGCAATTGTTGGTGATTCAACCACAATCGTTGATCTTTGAATCGATGAGATATGATGATCTAGAATAATTGTGGGATTGGGAATAACACATAGTTTAATTCTCCCTTCGCGTTCCGCAATCAATCCTTGCCCTTGATCTGGCGCTTGTGTATCCAACGGTCACGACTTAATCTGATTGTTTTGTGGATCAACCATAGTTGTTGATCTTTGAGTCAATGATATATGACAATCTAGACTAATTGCAGGATTGGAAATAACATGTAGTTTAATTCTCCCTTTGCACTCCACAATCAATCCCTACCCTTCATTTGGTGCTTGCGTATCCAATGGTCCAAGTTTTTCATGTGGGGATTTCGATCCCGATCATGTTTCTGCACTTTTCTTTCCCTTCCAAGCTTCATGTGCATCATCTCTTTGTTCATACCAACTCATCATTATAACATAAATACATCAGTTGTTGACATCAATGAAAATATGTTCAATAGTGTCGTCTTATGTCCCCGTCTCTTGCTTTCTTTATGGTTCCTCTTGAGATCTGGATCAAGCTCCAGGTGTACACCAAGTCATGAGGTGGATCCTGATGTGGAGTTGATGAAGACTTTGGGGAATTTTATGAGTTGTTCCACTAGAATGGATTGTATTTATTTTTTAGTTGAAGGTGTCCTCCAACTTATCTAGGTCAATTTCTGTGAGTTCCCTTTCTTCTATCTGCATTATGATGTCACTGTCATCTTGGTTTAGGATTGTTCCTGGTGTTGTGTAAGCTTGGGGATTCTAGCATGAGATTTGTTCTAATAATGGCTCAAGGGTTTTATTGTCCTTACCAGTTCCTTTGCCTGGTGCCCTCATTTTATGGGGGCTTTCCACCTCCTCTATGTCCAATAATTTGTTGAGAGCGTCAAAGGATTTTTTGGTTGGGATTTTCTTGTTACCTGTCTGCATTGTGTTTTTTGATGTGTGCTTCTTGCGCCCTTGCACCTGGGTGAAACCATCTTGCTATGTTTCCTCTGTTGTTGGTTGTGTTGGTTCTTTGAGGGGGTATTCTCTGAAGAGATTCCCATGTTAATGGAATTTCCAGTATCTAAAGGGGATGTGCTCATAGTCTATGGTTTGTGTCCATTCTTTGTCCTGATACTCTATGGTAAAAGTTCTTGGTAGGTTTTTTTAGATGTTCATGTAAACACATATTCAAGCATAGGAAGTGTATTTTCATTGCTTCATGGCCTCCGAAGATTTGAAATATATTCCTAGCATGTTGCCTATGCCCGTCAAGATTTCATCTAGCCAAAAGTCCTAGGGGAGGGAATACAAACGTATCTAGACCAGGGAACAAAAAAAGGCTTCATTCTCCAGGCAGAAGAGATTTGTCCAAAACCACAGATATAGCCCCATCGAGTTGTAGAAGTATGGACCATTTTCAAAAACCTTGTCCTTGTCCTCCAAGATGTAGAATATGATTTTGAAGAAGCCTTTTGAGCTTAGTTACAGTTCATAGTCCCCTTTCAGGTTCCACCGGTGCTTGATCCATTTTATGAGATCCTTCCTGGATGGCTAGATCCCTAAAATTTTTCCTATCAGAGCATGATCTTTCATAAACTGCATATGTTCTCCTACCCTTGTGGATTTTATTACATATTTTGGACCTATTGGCACTTGTGGTATGCATTTACCTGGTACCTAGTTCTGATATGCCTTTGGATGCAACAACTTGGCTTCCATGTCCATACTTTTCCCATTTCTTTGTTCTTCTTGCAGCAGGTGCTCTCTAAGGTGCAATGATGATTCAAAGGAAGGCCTCTTGGCTCTGACGCCATCCTTCTCATTCGTGGAAGCATTCTTGTATGAGGTGTTTTTCACCCCTCCATATAAGGTCATTTTTCATGAGAAGGACCGACCTAGATCGCGGGTACAATACTATGATGTTTAGTGCAAAGGAGGGTCTGACGCCACAGTAGGAAGCACATGCAGTTTGCACAAACCCTAAACTGTGGAAACCCTAGCAGAGCTCGACCTCTTCTTTACTTCACTAGTGATACCAATTGCTAAGATCCTGAATAATCTGCAAATGTACTTCAACAATAAACCAATAATAAACACCAAACCATTCACCTGAACATTGAACACAAGAATGTAGACAAAAACCTTGGGGTAGGGAAACACCATACAATGGATCATATTATGGAAGGGATCATCTCCTATTCACTTGTCTCTTCAAGGGGGCATCCTCCTATTGAGCTACCACTCAAAATACAACACTTCTCTTCATATCCCCTTGCATTGCTTTAACCCCTTTATATAGTGCTACCATCACCTAAGAACATTCTAGAGGAGGAATATTCTAGAAGTAGAACCTTCTAAGAAGTCCTCTTACATTTATTATATCTAACTACCCATTTATTATATCTAAATAGCATAGTGGGCCTTATTTAATAATATAGTGGACCTAGTCCACCTTACATTCAATGGCCTCCACTACCTCTCTAGATACCTAACAGTGAAGTGAGTGGGATATAAATCATGCGTTTATGGATATTGGTATCATAACAGTTGAAACCTTAACCATGACTTAGCTATGATAACGTTGAAGAGAATTAGACCCAACACAGGTAAAGTAGTGATGAGAGAAAGGATGGAATAATTAAGGGATAGTAATGTGCAGCTCCAAGAGGAGAATCGATTCATTAAAAAGCGTGTACAAATTTTAGATAGAAGAATAACAGAGATCGAAAAATATATTGAGACCTATACAAAAATACATGCATTAATGTTAAAGATTAACTTTGTTGAATGCCAAGACCCACTAACAATTGTTATGGAAGATTAGGATATGAGAAATGTTCATCATGTGCAATTTGGGAGAGAATTTTATTTAGTTGGACAATTGGCAAGAGGAGAGGTTCACTTAGATGATGGCTCAGTTGCACCAAGAGTTGGTAGAAAGGAGGAAGCATTAGAAAAGATACAATCAATTGTCCATGAGACCAAGGAAGAAAATTAACCTCCCATTTCTATTGCAGAATCCAACACCATGACCAAGACAAGCATGGTAAATTCACCATCCTTAGACATTTCTTAAGGGATTTTTGGTGATTTTAAAAACCATACTAGAAGCCTTGGTTCCAAGCTACTAATGCAGTTGGGATACAATGGTCAAGGGATAAGAAATAGAGTAAAGGCATCATAAGTTCCATTGTAGTTGCATTGAGGGCCAAGCATGAAGGCTTAGGTTTTAGTGGCACAAAGGAAAAGGCCATGACCACCAAGATCGAGTTTGTGAAGAAAAGAGATGTTCCATATTTGGCCTTCTCATTAGAAGGAAAAGAAAAAGTGAATGAAGATGGTATCCCACTAACACTCCATATTCTTGTGGTGGATTGTAGAAGGGAAGGTACAAGAAAAGTTCAAAGACCTAGTCTGCACCAACACTTAGAAGAAGTAATAAGACAATCAATCAAAACAAGAAGAGGAAGACCAAGAGGTATGCATCAGAAAAGACATACTTTGTTTGTCACTTTTGCAAGAAGAAATGCCATAGAATTTCTAGCTATTATTATTTTAAGAACTTCCTTAGTTGAACTTATAATCATGTCCCTTGAAACCAACAAAACATAGTTATTGAGGTCATTGGGTATTAAAAAAATAGGTCTTACTTTCTTCTTCCTAGTTGCACCATTGAGATAAGTTATGTAACAAGTAATTAAGTTAATAAATTAAACTACAGATAACTTTAATCGCCATCCAATGAAGGTGTTGAGTTTTTGGGTGGTTCGTATGCATCCATGGATAGGTCGTACGCTGCCTTGGGACAATTGTAACTATTTTCTCTTGGTTGTACATTGAGTTAAATTCTACAACCATCATATCAATTGAAATTTTAGTTGGAAAAATTATATTTTTATTTCTTAAAGCAATGTCAAGGAATGCACCCCACTAAGTAATTATTTGGCTTATGCTTAATTATCTCATATGAGAAAATTGATGGGAGTTGTCTAGAGGGAATCACATTAACTAAAATGAAGTGAAAGAATGGTAATGAAAAGAAATGTTAAGTGAATGTTGGAAACATATCCATTTATTACCATGCATCTCAATGTTGCAATTACCATGGGAGTGGAAAAAGCACATAATAGTGCCTCTTGAAATTTGTTGGATTCCCTCGGTATGCACCATTTTGATTAGGTTGTATAGTATACAATAATAATCACTTGTTGACACTACAAGGAAAACATCTTGTAGCGAAGGTTTTTATGGAACCTCCCCAAAAATATTATCCCTTATCTGTGTATGTTGAAAGTGTTTAGAGAAGGTGGGCGATTGAAGGTTTTTGCAGAGGTTTTTACATTGGTGTGATTCAATAATAATAATGCACCAGTGCTCCTACAAACATAACACCCTGATGCTTAACAAATAAAGCGCACCAATAACTGCTATTAATATGATATGCTAAAATATATTTTTTTATTTTATAAAAAATAGCATCACATTTCTTCACGATAACCTAAGCGAACTAGTGTGTGTATAAAGAACACAATGGATCAAGTTAGAACAATTGATTATTCAATAAAAAAATTTAATTTAAAAAACCATAAATCTTCCACGGTGCACTTAAAAACCCATGTAGCCTTGTTGTGTCTATGATAATGGCACACCAAATAACAATTATAATCTTCTTAATAATACCATAGCCTCAAGTTTTTTAATATATGCCCAAAAATATTCAATGCCCCTGTAGAATTTGTTCATTTTCCAATTTTGAAAATAAGTTAAAAATTTCATTTTTCCTCTACAGGCCAACCATGCCTCATTGGGTAATAAGAGACCAGGTAACTTGTTTGTTACCTCCTTATTTTAATTTTCATTAGATTGAAATTTAAATTTGGCCTTAAATTAATCATTTTTATATTTTTTTTAAAATTATGCGCGGTGTGCTTCACATTATTTGGCTTTCCCCAGACAACGATATGTCCTGTGAATTTATAGGAATCATTTCCCATAGTCCATCCTATGAATTAATGGGAAGCACCATTAGCAGTGCATTTAGATATACATGCCACACCACTAAACACTAAGCATTGTGCACCGAGATGGGGTTGTGCATTATCGATGATTTTGTCTTAGAAGAGGCATCGTCATCGCAAAAACCCACAAGTGTGTTCTAACAATTTAAATGCATCACACATATAATAATTAACATACCGATGCACCTTAATGGTGCATTTAAGTTTGTTTAATGAATAATTTATAAGCATCAGTGCACCAAATAACATAGAGCATCGTAAATGATGCTTTCATTCTAATAAAGCGCACCAATGACAATGAATATCAAATATTAAAGGCACACTAGTTACTTTACCACGTTTTTTTTGCAAACATAAATTAATTTTATTTTTTGATAAATACAAAATGGTTATATATGTGCATGTTTTATAATTTCAATTTGTTTTATCTATATATGTGCCTAAAATAATTGTATGTAGATCAGATACGATGAAAACGAGCACAGGAGCAAGACAAACAACATCAGGTTGGCACATACAACTTTGTGCGTGAGTGGGAGGCCAGAAGAAAAACAATTTAACTTACAAAATACAAATGCAAACCTTCATAATTAAATCTTGTGGAGGTTTTGTTTTAATGCAGAGGTAAAAACAAAGGTCATTCTTTGGATCCTCTCATAATTTAGCACACAGAGTCTATCCTCTGCCACTCCCTCAAATCTCTGGCTTGCATCCCCTCCTTTGTAGGCCACTTGAATTTCTCCAAGATACCATCCTCGTCATTCATGTAACCATAATAACCAGTGTCAATTCACTTGTAAATTAACTCATACCTAGACCTCCTCTAGTTCTTCGCTTTGTGGGGGCTTATCAAATATCTCTTTGACGATGGGGAGGAATTTCGCAATCCCAAAGTTTTTGTAACTAGGGCACTTTCCGGTGGAACTAGTCACATCAACTTCATTCCATTCCAAGCCCATCATCTTGGCCCCTAGTTTGGCATAATTAGGACCCCTAAGCTCTCCAATTTGAGCTTCCCAGTGCCCCTTTTACTTGGTAAACAATAAAGGAACCTTGGTGGATGTTTTAATTATAATACTCTGTCAATTTCAAAAATGACCTAAGGCCCATATTTTATATTTAATAGAATTTAAGAAGCACATTTGAAAAAAAATTATGATCCATAAGCTTCACCAACATACCTTATCACTAAATATTAAGCATCTCCTTAGCCTCAAAATGCTCCTCCATGAGATCCTCACTCATGTATTTACTAAGAAGCTCTTGTTTCTTCTTCTCCATATAACCATGCATGGGTTCTCTTTCTCATTGTAAGGTATTGGATGTAATATAATATGTAGAAACATGAATATTCAACATATATCAATGGAACAAAAAAATATTGAGAAGAGCAACACCAAAAATGATACCTTTATTCATAGAAAGAAATATTCACTTGCCTCTTTGAGTGGGAAACCTCCAACATAGTAGAGATCTATTACAATAATTCTCAATACAAAGACTTAGCATGCCTCCTACTCTTATTTATACTAATTCTATATTCTAAAGATCATTCTAGATGAAGTTCCTTCTAGAAGTGGAAGCTTCTATTAGGTCTTCTTACATTGACTTGTTCACATTTATTAAATTGGCCTTATTAACTAATTTTTGTCTTTATTACATGGAAATATATTATTCTACCTACGCGAGGGTTTAGGGACGTTAGGTCCCTAACATTCCCTCCCCCTTGAATAATATCCTTTTCCTCAAGGCTTGAGATGAGGAAATTGTTATAGAATGGTGGTCGACTCCAGAGTGGCATCTTCTGGAGTTGTATCTTTCTACTACACTAACACTTACTTGATGGTGTGCTGACAGAGATGAGGCTCACATTGGTCCAAGACTGCTTGTGACTGCAACCAAATGGAACCTTCTTCGTCTAACTCAGGGAGACTGGTTTGACTGTGGCACTTAATTCCAATCACTGTCTTTAAGCATGAGACATGAAAAAAAAGATGGAGGTTAGAATGGATGGGAAAATATAATTGGTAGGCCACCTACCCCACTCACTTGAGAATTGTATAAGGACCATAAAATTTGGGAGAAATTTTCTAATAGTGGTCAACTTTGAGTGAAGTCTACTTATAAGGTTGCGGATGAAGAAAATCAAGGTTTTTTCTTCATGTGATTATGAGCCATGGACAATTTTTCTTTAAGGGTGTAGAGAATGGCCTCACAAAATATAAGATTTTTTTCAACCTCTTGAATCTTCAAGACACCTGACATGTATGAGAGAACTGACATGTGCCTTTTTTTTTATATATTGCTTCAAAATGAGTCATGTAAGTAGTTGTATGGTAAGATGTGTTGTACCACCATTCAAATATGGGTAACCATTGATCCCACTTATTTTGTATGCCAGATGAAAAACACCTCAAATATGTTTCCAAACACTTGTTGACAACTTCAATTTGGTCATTAGTCTAGGGATGATAGGTGGTGCTGAGATGCAATTTGGTTCCCCGAAGCCTAAACAATTCTTTCAAAAAATTGTTGGTGAAAGTGGGATCTTTGTCAAAGAAAATAGAATGAGGCATGCCATGAAGCTTGAAGATATTATCCATACAAAGTTGAGCCACTATGCATGTGGTGAATGGTTGTTGAAGAGCAAAGAAATGAGCATATTTGGAAAGACGATGAACTACCACCATGATGATTGACTTATTTCCCAATTTAGGTAAGCCAACAATGAAATCCATATAAATATCATGCCAAATAGCCGGTGGAAACATGAGCAGTTGTAGTGTGCCTGGGGCCTTGACTGTTTCTCCCGTGTTGTATTGACAAAAATCACATTCAAACATAAAGGTTTGGACGTCCTATTACATACCATCCTATAAAAAAGAAAATTTGGCCCTTTCATAGGTTTTGGTAAACCCTGAATGCCCTGTTATGGGGGAAGCATGAAGATCCAAAAGCACCATAGATTTAAGTTGCAACCGTTTGCTTAAATATAAATGGACTTTGTAGAGAAGCTCGTCATTGTGCCAAGAGTACCCTGGAGAAACTAGAGAATTTCCTTGCAATTGTTGGATCAAGCAAGAAATTTTTGGGTCTTGCATCCATTCCTGGCGAACAACTTGGAGCCAATATGGTACAAGGCATGAGAGTGAAAAGAGGGACCCTTCATCTTCATACTTCCTAGGAAGAGCATCAAAATCAAATTCCATGACAAAAGTCTTCTTGAATTCAGGAAGGTTTGGGATAAGAGTTGTGCACATATCCTCTTTCAAGGCATGGAAGGATTGATCAACTGTTGGAGTCCAATTGAAAGCATTATTTTTAAAGAGAGTAGTGAGGTGTTGTAATTTTTCCATAATTATGAAAAAACTTGCAATAATATCTCGTTAAACCCAAAAAACCATGCAAGCTCTTGAGAATTTTGGGGCGAGGCCAATCCTGCATAGCTTCAATTTTCTTAGAATCCACCCTTACATAGTCCTTTCCAACAATATGACCCAAGTACTCCACTTCTGAGGCGCCAAAGGCACATTTATATTGTTTGAGGAAAATTTGGTGTTGAGAAAGTAGATGGAGAACTTTATCCACATGGGAAAGATGGGTTGTCCATGTTTTACTATAGATGAGAATATCATCAAAGAAAACTAAGACAAAATGATAGAGAAAAGAACAAAAGACGTGATTCATGAAACTTTGGAAAGTGGAGAGGGCATTACAGAGGCCAAAGGGAATGACCAAGAACTCATAGTGACCCTCATGAGTTTGAAATGTAATCTTGGGATTGTCTACCTCTTTCATACGTATCTAGTGGTATCTTGAACAAAGATCAAGTTTAGTAAAGTATTAAGCACCACTCAATTCATCCAATAAATCATCAATGATAGAAATGGGAAACTTGTCTTTGATGGTGAGTTGGTTGAGGGAACGAAAGTCTCGACACATGTGCCAGGTGCCTTCATTCTTGAGGACCATGACCACAACAGAAGAATAGGGGTTGGTGATAGGATGAATGAAACCTACATTGAGACATCCTTGAATGATTTTCTCAATTTCATTCTTCTAGGAAAAGGAATGATGATAAGGGTGAACATTTGGAGGAAGACAACCTAGAACTAGAGGAAAGGAATGATAAAAAACACCATGGGAAGGAGGAAGTCCATAGGGATTGGAAAAAATAGTATGGTGTTTTGAGAGGATAGATTGGATGTCAGGATGCACAGAGAGTCTCTCAACTTCTTGAATGGCATGGAGTTGGGAAATAATGCATGAATGATCGTTTTTGAGGAGATTTTCCATTCGACGGGAACTAATGATATCAAGGGATCTTGTTGTGATTCCTTAGAACTTATATTGTTAGAATTGCATGGTTAATTCCTTAAATTCCATGATGATGGTACCGAGAGTGCGTAACCATTAATCACCTAGGACAATGTCACAACCACCCATGTGTTGATATTATGGTAGCTGCAGGAGGTATTTACCTCCATGTGTAAACCTAACGAGAATACTCTGGAAAGCAAGAAGAAACCCTAATGAGTTGGCTAATAACCCTAGAAGACTTGTCGACTCAAGAGGATAATTTATACTAGGTTATTAGCCTCCAAGAGAAGAAGTCAACTAGAAATAATAATAATATATTGAACAGATAGGTACCCAGAAGGAGAAGTCGGCCTCAGTAAGTCTGCGAGAACCGCTATAAATACAAGGTGCCAGTCTCTCATTTGACACATCTCAGTAGTTGTAGAGAGCAAGTTCTGCGCAGTGCAGTTGCAGTCTTGTGCACAAGTTTGGAGGAAAGCTATTGGTGCAGCTATTGCGGCTAGCAGTTACGTTTTGGCTTGGACTATCTCTTGGCTAGGGTTTGGAATATCTGATCAACTCTTTGTGATGCGCTATCCTTGGGGAAAGGTGCGCTACCCTTTTTTTGTCTATCTAGCCTAGGGTTTGCTTCCAGAGTGATTCTCTGTCAAGGTTAAGGTGCTCGAAGGGTGGCTTCGACCTATGGTTGGGTGACAAGGGTATTGTCAATGGTAAAATGAGCACACATATTTCATATTATAATAGGTTATGGGCCCACACCCCCTTCATTCAGTATAAACACTGGAAGGAAACATAGCCACTAGGATATTGAGTTGGTTGAGTGATGGCAACCACACTCCTCGGAGCATGATCGCTCCCACAGGACCTTCTCCTTCAATGGCCCGAAGAGCTATAACGCTCTTCCAATCCCTTATCAGGACTTTCTCACCCCATAGGTTCTCTTCGGCGCGATCCTCCCCTTCTTTCTTCGAGGAATCGGAAAACGCTGTTTTGTGACCTCAACAATCAGTGCTACACTTCCAGATCCCTGGGATCCGACACGTCAGTCTATCCACCGACTATTCTCCTGTCGGGACTTCTGTGCTATCACGACTTCGCACTATCGTGACTTCACCCCTCATGTCGCCAAGTCCTCGGACTTCCAACTCCCGATGCCCGAGGTGCAGAAACGCCGACATGACCTTCTCACGCGTTTGCGACTTCTCGCCCTCGCTTCTTCACTACTCGCGACCTCAAATCTTGATTTCTCTATCTTTCTAGCCCTGATGTGACGAGACTTCGATGCACGTGTGAACTGTCACTTCAACTCTCTACCGCTTCTATAGGGGATATCGGACCTTTGCATGCTCGCGAATCCGGACACCAACACCTCGGTACTCCTCACTACGAACCCCCGATAACTTCCACCACCTGTACTCCACTCACTCCTGCGGTCCCACGCGAATTACGTCACCATTGGGATATCACACCTCACAGCCTCGTGACTTTCATTGTCCACTCTTCGACACTTTTCTCACGAGATCTCGATAGGCGATCTCTGCGAATAATACAACGGCCCTAGCCGACTTGTATCAACGCTCTGCCCTCCTGAGCTTAGAATCCTGAAATGCTTCCACTGTAACCTTCTTGCACTTTTGCAAGATCCAATGGCCCATGGTACTTCGCGAAATCTCCTCGGATGATTTTGTTCATCCGTTCTTCCTCTCATAATTCTATGAAATGAAACAAGAGCTTCCTCCATGAAGACTTGTCCACCTGCATGCAAGTTTTCAGCACTTGCTTGAATGCTTCAAGTGCAACTTCTCTATGCAATCCTTCGACGAATTCGAAGGCCTACTCCTCCTGAGCTTGTTATCAACTTTTCAAGTTCTTTTGAGAATTTCTTGCACGCACTCCTTGTGGAAAATCTTCAACAACGTTTTAAGTGTTGAAGTCCTTTGACCCTGCGCACTCCTGCAGCAGTAGTCTGTCAATGCCTTACTCAGAATCGCAACTCTGAGACTTCACTCGGCCCGCGCACCCCTTGCACGGCACTATGCCTATCTGCATTCTCGAAGAAATGAGAACAAAATCCCTCTCTAATTGAACCCTGCAGTCACGCACTCCTTGCGGACAAATTCAACTGCACTCCTTGCAGGAATCTTCTGGTTCACTTAGAGAAATAATTGAAACTCATTCTATCTCCCTATCAGACTTCAATTCAACCATGAAATCGCATACATGGCATATAAAATCAAATGTATGACAGGAATAAAATATTCATAAGCATAACAACATCAACACAGAGAATAGACACATAACCATGAAATTGAATCAAAGATTTCTTCTATTAATTTAGTATCTGTACATGGATGTTCTCTACACAGTTCTCTTCTTGCTCTTCTCTTATTTCTTCTGTTATCATAATAATAATACAATGTACAAGTGAGGGTTTCTATATCTCGTTTCCCTCTTGAATTCTAAAGCTATCAAATCTACAATTAAATTCCTATCTACTAGCATTAACTATCTTAAATGCCTCATCTACCTAAGGACGAGAGCTATCCGCTCAAGGTCCATTACAATATACAAAGTGCGCTTCATTAAATCCACACATTAATGTTTGGCACAACAATATCAAGGTGTTTCAAAATTTGTGCTGGCACTGTCCAGCTGTCTTCCGCTCCACGTTGGCTCGCTTGATGAGTGAGCGATGCTCCTGCATCATACTCCTCGGCTTGAAAAATTTCATGGGCTCCTGTCCATGAGCTCCTGCACGGTCTTTCCATGCTTCTGTATCACTGCTTCACTTTCCCAGCTAGCATCCTCCACTGGGTGATTCTTCCATTTGACTAGATACTCAAAGTATTCTTTACGCCTGGTCTTTCTACCCACTCTCTTGTCCAGTATGCATTCCATCTGTGGCTTCTCTGCAACTGGTAATTGTTTCATCCACTGGATCACTGGTTCCTCAGTTCTAGCCTCTACTTCTCCAGCCCTGCATGGGTATAAATCCAAAACATTAAATATCATAGATATCCCGATTCCATACGGTAATTCAATCTCATAAGCATTCTCTCCGAATTTCTTCAGGACTCTGCACGGTCCAATTTTCTTCATCTTAAGTTTATTGTATGTTCCCCTTGGGAACCTTTCCTTCCTCAAATGTGCCAGAACCAGATCCCCAACTTCAAACTGAAGTTGCCTCCGATGCTGATCTACTCTGCGCTTATATTCCTAATTTGAATTTATCAGTCCCTGCTTCACCTTGCTATGAAGTTCCTTCATCGCTTCAGCGAATTCTTTTGCACTAGCACTGCTAGTCGCAGTCTGTTCTGAATCTCGCAATTTAGAAACTCCTCTTAGCTGCATCCCATATACAACCCGAAATGGAATCTTTCCTGTGCTCTGGTTCACTGAATCATTGTATGCAAACTCTGCCTGTGGCAATACATTGTCCCAGCTGCTATGGTGCTCTGTCACCAGGCTTCTTAATAAATCTCCCAAACTCCTGTTCACAGCCTCTGTTTGCCCATATGTCTGAGGATGATACGCAGAACTAAATGCCAAGTTAGTTCCTATCTTCTTCCATAAGGTCCTCCAAAAATTCCCTATGAATTTTTTGTCCCTATCCGAAACTATGCTTTTCGGCAATCCATGTAGTCGAATGACCTCCTTAAAAAACAAATTTGCGATGTGTGTCGCATCGCTGGTCTTCTGGCATAGAATGAAATGTGCCATCTTAGAAAACCTGTCTACCACCACAAAGATGGAATCAACACCTCTCTGCATCCTTGGTAAACCCAATACAAAATCCATGCTAATCGCCTCCCATGGTCTCTCTGGTATGGGCAATGGCTGATAAAAACCTGCATTCTGCCTTCTTCCTTTTGAATGCTGACAAATCTAACATCTGTAAACAAACCACTTGACCTATGAGCGCATCCCCAACCAGAAATATGATTCACTCAGTTTCGCAAATGTTTTATCTTGGCCAAAGTGTCCTGCCAAGCCTCCATTGTGCTTCTCCTTCAACAGATTCTCCCTCATGGAGCAATTCGGAATACACAGCTGATTGCCTCTGAATAGCAATCCCTCTTGGCTCATATAATCTATCCAAGGACTCCGATCTCTGAGAACTGGATTCTCAGCTGCTTCATACGCTTCTCCAAAATCCGCATCTCCTACATACATGTCCCTTAGTTTTTCAAAACCCAATGTTTTGACTCGAAACTCCTGCAGCAACAAACATTTCCTGCTCAAAGCATCAACCACTTTGTTAGCAGTACCTAAAATGTGTTTAATTACAAATTTGAAATTTTGCATATACCCTACCCATTTTGCATGTTTCTAACTCAACTTCTCCTATTGACTCACAAACTGCAACGCATGATTATCACTGTATAAAACAAATTCCTTTGGGATCAAGTAATGCCTCCACTTCTTCAATGCCTGTATGATAGCATAAAACTCTTTATCATATGTGGAGTATTTCAATTTTTCTTCATCCAGCTTCTCACTGAAATATGCAACAGGTATGTCCTCCTGACTCAAGACCGCTCCTATGGCATACCCACTTGTGTCACACTTCACCTGTAATGTCTTCTGGAAATCCGGTAACACCAACACTGGTCATTCCGTTATCTTCTGCTTCAACAGATTGAATCTCTTCTCAGCCTCTGCTATCCAATGAAAAGTCTTATGTCACTTCTTCACTGTGTCCATCATTGCTGCACTAATCCCACTGAAATTCCTGATGAACTTTCGGTAGAAACTAGCTAAACCATGGAAACTCCTCACCTCGAAAACATTTCTCGATGATGGCCAATTCTTTATCACTTCCACCTTCTCTGGGTCCATCTTCAACTCATTAGCCGAAATAACAAAACCCAAATAAATGATCTCTATCTTCATAAATGAGGACTTCTTCATATTAATCAACAACTTCTCCTACTATAGTTTCCTCATGACAATGGCCAAATGCTTCAAATGCTCAGCCTTCGTCTTACTGAAGATCAATATATCATCCAGATATACGACGAAAAACTTTCCAATGAATTCCCTCAGGATTTCATTCATCAGCCTCATGAATGTACTTGGTGCATTTGTCAAGCCAAACGACATGACCAACCATTCATACAAACCTTCGTTTGTCTTGAATGTTGTCTTCCATTCATCACCTTCCCTCATGAGAATCTGGTGATATCCACTCTTCAGATCAATATTTGAAAAATAATTTTCCCCACTCAGGAAATCCATCAGATCATCCATCCTCGGCAGTGGAAATCTATACCTGATGGTAATTTTGTTAATGGCTCTGGAATCAATGCACATTCTCCAGCCTCCATCCTTCTTMGGACTGAGCACTGTTGGAACAGCACATGGACTCAAGCTTTCTCTGACCAATCCTTTGTCCATCAACTCCTAGACCTGCTTCTTTACCTCCTCATTCTCTTGTGGCGTCAACCTGTATGCGGATTTATTCGGTAAACTTGCTCCTGGTATGAGGTCTATGTGATGACTCACACTCCTCATCGGTGGCAACGAATGAGGTAATTCGTCCACTATGATGTCAGTGAACTCTTCCAGCAGTTCCTGAACTTCATCCGGAAAATCATCCACTCTTGTGCTAGTCAGAACAATCCTCGGCTTTCTGACAACAAAGAATTGTGGATCTTAATTCTTCTCAAGCTCTATAAGAAGTTCCTTCCCACTCATGAGAAGTATTGTGCTATTTACTTCCGGTTTCACTTTCCTATATTTTATTGGAAGCAACCTGTATATCCTCCCATTCCTCTTCAGGGTGTATGTGTTCATCCTTCCGTCATGAACCACATTTATGTCGTATTGCCATAGTCTACCCAGCAATAAATGACATACGTCCATGGGAATAACATCACACAGAATTTTATCATTATATTCTCCTATCTTGAATTCAACCAAGCATTGTTTGGTGACGCTCACCTAATGTCCCTTCTGTAGCCATGAGACTTTGTATGGACTCGGGTGATCAGTTGTCTCCAGCCCCAGTTTTTCCACCATCTCGACTGAAACGAGATTATCCATGCTGCCACTATCAACTATGACCTTGCACACCCTGTCTTTGGTCTTGCAAGCAGTCCTAAACAGTCTGGTCCTTTGGACTGAGCTTTCCACCTCCTTCTCAGGTGTCAAAAGGACTTTATGCATCGCAAGCGATCTTCCTCCTTCTGTGTCTTCGGCCTCAACATCTCACCTCTGCGCTTCTGCGATGTGAGCTTCCCCAATGTATTTCTTTTTATCTGGACACTCGAATGACTTGTGCCCATTTTTCCCACATGTAAAACATGTGATTACTTCGCCTCTGCCTCTTCCTCTACCTCTGGTACGAGGAATTATATTGGTGTCTGCATATCCTCCGCTCTGTTCAGCGTGCTGCCCTCGTTGTGAACTTCTTCCTCATTCCGTTCTAGTCTGAGGCTTCTTCCAGTCGTCCTTGGGCTTCTGGTATTTATCCTGGGCAACTGCTTTGCCTCTGGGCTGACTCCTGCCTTGCCCTCGCTGACCTTGCTTATGGCTCAACTTTTCTTCAGCTTTCAGAGCCATATGGTAAGCATCCTCTATCGTCCTAATGGTAACCATGCTTAATTCATCCTAAATGTCATATCTCAGACCCTTCAGGTATCTGGAAACCTTCTCATCATCGCTCTCCCGATGACCTGCTCTGATGTTCAGTCGATAGAATTCTTCAGTATACTCCTTTACTGTCATCAGCTTCTATCTCAGGTTCTGCATTCTCCTGAACAGAGTAATTTGGTAATCCCTTGGGATGAACTTCGCCTTCATCTTCGCGATCATTCGATCCCAACTTTTGATCTTCTGCTTGCCTTTGCAACGTCTATCAACTTGTAGCTCATCCCACCACAATGCTGCATGTCCTTTTAAGTGTGTGATAGCATGCCTAACTTTCTTATCCTCTTCGATATCCTCATAATCGAAGTAGGTGTCAAGAGCTCGGATCCAATCCAGTAACTCTTCTACATCCAGATTCCCCTTGTAGACTGGAATGTCCATCTTCGCCTTTGTACCCATTCTAGCGATAGCTTTAATCAACCGCTCGGTTGATGCATCCTCTGTTGTGACCTCTTCTTCATGTCCAGCTTCCTCTTCAACTTCGGAATCACTAAGATCCCCTGCACCAACTCCGCGTCTTTGAGCTATCTCCATCTCCTCGAGTCTTGCTCGGAGATCTCTCATCTGTCTCTCCATTTCTGGATTTCCTACCGGCCTACCTCTTCTTCGCACCTCCCTATATTTGGGATCAGGTGACTATCTTTCTCTTCTTGGCGGCATGGTGAATTCTCTTCTCTGCTATAGAAAGCAAAGATATTCCTACTCTGATACCACTCTAACGGCAACCGCACTCCTCGGAGCACAATCGCTCCCACATGACCTTCTCCTTCAATGGATCGAAGAGCTATAATGCTCTTCCAATACCTTATCGGGACTTTCTCACCCCACAGGTTCTCTTCGACGCGATCCTCCCCTTCTTGCTTCGAGGGATCAGAACTCGCTGTTTTGCGACATCAACAATTAGCGCTACACTTCCGGATCCCTGGGATCCGACACGTCAGTCTATCCACCGACTATTCTCTTGTCGGGACTTTTGCACTATCGCGGCTTCACACTATCGCGACTTCGCCCCTCATGTCACCAAGTCCTTGGACTTCCAACTCCCGATGCCCGAGGTGCCGAAACGCCGACATGACCTTCTCACACGTTCGCGAATTCATGCCCTCACTTCTTTGCTACTCGCGACCTCAAATCCTGATTTCTCCATCTTTCGAGCCTCGATGTGATGAGACTCCGATGCACATGTGAACTGTCACTTCAACTCCCTTCCGCTTCTATAGGGGATATCGGACCTTCGCGTGCTCGCGAATCCGGACACCAACACCTTGGTGCTCCTCATTGTGAACCCCCGATAACTTCCGCCACCTGTACTCCACTCGCTCCTACGGTCCCACGCGATTGACGTCACCATTGGGATATCGCACCTCGCGGCCTTGTGACTTCCGTTGTCCACTCTTCGACACTTTTCTCACGATATCCCGATAGGCGATCTCTACGAATAATACAACGGCCCTAGCCGACTTGTATCAATCCTCTGCCCTCCTGAGCTTAGAATCCTGAAATGCTTCCACCGTAACCTTCTTGCACTTCTACAAGATCCAACGGCCCACGATACTTCACGAAATCTCTTCGGATGATTTCGTCCGTCCGTTCTTCCTCTAATAATTCTGCAAAATGAAACAAGAGCTTCCTCCGAGAAGACTTGTCCACCTGCATGCAAGTTTTCAGCACTTGCTCGAATGCTTCAACCGCAACTTCTCTATGCAATCCTTTGACGAATTCAAAGGCCTACTCCTCCTGATCTTTTTATCAACTTTTCAAGTTCTTTTGAGAATTTCTTGCACGCACTCCTTGTGGAAAATCTTCAACAACATTTTAAGTGTTGAAGTCCTTTGACCCTACGCACTCCTGCAGCAGTAGTATGTCAATGCCTTACTCAGAATCACACTCTGAGACTTCACTCGGCTTGCGCACCCCTTGCATGGCACTGTGCCTATCTGCACGCTCGAAGAAATGAGAACAAAAGCCCTCTCTAATTGAACCCTGCAGTCACGCACTCCTTGCAGACAAATTCAACTGCACTCCTTGCAGGAATCTTCTAGTTCACTTAGAGAAACAATTGAAACTCATTCTATCTCCCTCTCAGACTTCAATTCAACCATGAAATCGCATACACGACATATAAAAGAAAATGTATGACAGGAAGCAAATATTCATAAGCATAACAACATCAACACAGAGAATAGACACATAACCATGAAATTGAATCAAAGCTTTCTTCTATTAATTCAATATCTGTACATGGATGTTCTCTACACAGTTCTTTTCTTGCTCTTCTCTTCTTGCTTCTATTTCCATAATAATAATACAATGTAAAAGTGAGGGTGTCTATATCCCGTTTCCCTCTTGAATTCTAAAGCTATCAAATCTACAATTAAATTCCTATCTACTAGCATTAACTATCTTAAATGCCTCATCTACCTAAGGACGAGAGCTATCCGCTCAAGGTCCATTACAATATACAAAGTGCGCTTCATTAAATCCACACATTAATGTTTGGCGCAACAATATCAAGGTGTTTCAAAATTTGTGCTGGCACTGTCCAGCTGTCTTCCGCTCCACGTTGGCTCGCTTGATGAGTGAGCGATGCTCCTGCATCATTGAGGAACTACCGCTAGGGTTACTAGCAGAAGCAGCTTCCAAGACACTGTCACTAGGGTTACTAGTAGGAGTAGTTGCAGAAACCCTAATCCTCTTATTGAGGCACCTTAAGTGAAGGGATTGACCTAATCTCCAGATAGATCAGTGCGCCCTAGCCTAGCACATCTCCTGGTATTCTCAGAAATCTAATATGTGAAGTATGAGCTTTTGGTCAAATTTAGGGTTTGACCAAGTCAAAGCATCCATGACTTATTCTATGAAGTCAGAGAACAAGTTAGATGGAGCCTCTAAATTCAAATCATGGAAGACAATTATTGACCTCATCCTTGCCAAGAATAAAGTGTTGGATATCATGAAAGGAAAGATCATGAAGCTAGAGTTTGAAGAAGGAAAAGAGAAGGAACCGCAGAACGTTGCAACTATGGAGAATTTCAAAGATAGTGACATCAATTCCATGAGTATCATAGTGGATTCCATAAAATACCACTTTATACCCTACATCTCTCATCTTGACTCATCGAAGAATATGTATGATTCCCTAACAAACCTCTTCTCAATCAGAAACATTGGACAAGTAATGAGTCTGAAGAATGAGCTTCGTGACATGAAGATGAATGATGATGACAGCATAACATCATACTTTGTGAGAATTTCTCAGTTAAGAGATCAACTACAATCTATTGAAGAGATCATCTTAGAGAAAGAATTGGTAAACATTGTACTCAATTGTCTTCCCAAGACGTGGGATGCATTTGCCGCAAGCATGAACACAAGAAAGGAGTATCTGACAATTGAAGAACTTTGGACTTGTTGTGCTCAAGAAGAATCAAGGATCAGTGCAAAAGAGAAACCCCAAAATAAGTACGATGATCAAGCCTTCACAACAAGATTCAAGAACTTCAAGAACAAAAGGAAGTTTGGTTCAATAAGGAAGCCGAATCAAGATAAAGACATATTAGAAGTACAATGCTTCAACTGTCGAAAGTATGGTCACTACAAGAATCATTGTCCCGAGCTAAAGAAAAGGAAGGAGAAACACAAAGCATCAATTGCCGAAGAAAATGAACCTACAAAGAATACTAAGCAGGATGGAAGAGACTTCTTCTTCTAAAGGTAACAAAACTCTTCTTATTTCTTGTACATATCTTGTTTGCATCGTCTCTATACATATCTTGTATATCTATCTCTTGGAAAATAATGTGTTCCAAGAAGAACTATACCTATGGAAGAAAAACAAGATAAGAATGGATATCATTAGATAAATACACATGAAAGGATGAAATACAAATCATGTGGAAGCTATTGCAAGATAAGCCAAATCAATCATGAAGAGACTTAGACGAAGCAAAGACAGAAAGAAGTCAACAATTGAGAGGAAATTGGAAAAAGACTTATGACGTTTTTGTAGAAGACAACAAGATAGAAGCATGGACTCTGTTAGACAAGAGAGTCAATTATATATTCCAGAATACAATAAGGATGTAGATGGAAGTGTGGACTCTGTTAGATGGAGGGAGCCAATTATATGCACTCATACATGAAGAAAGGATTAGGAGGGATCTAATCCTATGATCCATTGAAGATGATGAAGTATATATCCATGATAGCAACCATGAAAGATAGTACATATCCAGTTCAACCTCAGAATAAGTCTTCTTCGAAGAGAAGCCTTAAAGTATCCTTGGTTGTCCATCCAAATCCGTGATCCTATGATGGAATCTTTAGGGCATGGAATCTATAAGAAACTCCATGGAGCCAAGAACTAAAGAAACACATAAAGATTCCAAGAAATAAAGAGAAGCCAGAACAACCAGTTATTGTATCAAGAATCACAAGATTACCAGCCTGATATGAACTCAATAAAGGAAATCAAGTAGAGGAACTGAAAGTCGTGATGAAGAACCATGTATGAAAGAATTATGAATGAAAGCATTGCAAAGATCCAAAACTAGAGGTTCTCCCAGATAGAGGGAGAAGACTATGATGATTACTTGTTCCAGTACACCAGACGTATCTCTACATGAGTCATTATATCATCCGCAACATCCATGAGTTGGAGTTCTACATCAGATAAATGAAAATAATGTTCTCCGGAGAAATTGAATAAAGAGCGTATGAAGAGCAATCTCAAGACTTTGAGGCATACCAGAAAGAGACTCTTGTATGCAGATAGAATAAGATAACTTGGTGGAGAACTTCCAGTGCACAACAGAAGCGTGGTGAATATTTCCTATAACATCAAGATGATTACTCAGTAGATCAGATCTCATGATAACAGAAGAAGTGCCACATGGATATGTTCCAGTTTTCCAACAATGATATACTCTATTGTTCAGAGCTACATGAAGCCTTCACAGTGTTCCAGACTAAAGTACATTTGAATGCAAGCACTACATTATCCATGATGAAGTCTAGAAAGGAGAAAGTGGTTCTCCAATACATATCTCCACGAATGAGTAGATAAGAAGACATTTTGGTAAAGCTTCTATCCAAGATGAAAGAGTTTTCATACTTAAGCTGGAGCTCATGGAAATGACTTCCTTATTGAAAAAGAAAGAAATGAATCCCAGGTTGGGAGGGAGCACTGAAAATATTATTGAATACATTCATTTTCAAGAATTGAAAAATAGTCCATCTTGGATAGATGCTTTCCTGTTCAGAAAGTGGATTGAGATTTCTAACGGACAACAATTTCCCATTGTGGTTAACATGGGAAATGGTCCAGATTATTGATGTATCATAGAAAATGACTTCCCATTGTGGTTAACATGGGGAGTGGTCTAGGTCAGTCTATCTTCTTGAGGGTTACTCAAGAAGACTGGCCCGCCTCGCTGAACACTGATTTATCATTGTGGTTAACATGAGGAATGGTCCATTTTGGAGGTTGATACAGGACAATATTTTCCTCTTGTGGTTAACAGAGGAAATGGTCCAGACAATCATTCCTTAGGGTTTATACATTCTCTCCAAGGTGCACTTTGATTAGTGTAGGAGGAATGGCCCAGGGTGGAGAATGGTCCAGGCTCATCAATCAGGGACATACATTCCTTAGGGTTTATACATTCTCTCTAGGGTGCACTTTGATTAATGTAGGAGGAACGACCCAGGGTGAGGAATGGTCTAGGCTTAGAAATAAGAAACAATCATTCTTCCTTGTTTGAGAAGAATAGGGCAGATAACCCATTGTTGATTTTCTACACTGAGGGTAGATATTCCTTCAGATCTCACAGATGTGAGTGAAATATTGGTCGATATGACTCAATTTATATCATAACATTGTTTCTTTGCAAGTTTCTATCAGATGATTTTTATGAAGACTGTATGACAATAGGTGTATACTATTGTGGTGGATATGTTCCACTGTTCGTGACTATATGTTGTTGATCAAGTACTTGTGTGTTACTTGGTGTGGTAGTGTACCACTGGATTGTAGTTATGTACTACTATGGATAGACACAGTTGTGTTCTATTTTGTTCNATTGGAAATAATTATCAGCCAGATGAATGATGAATAGAGATTTTCCAGACAGAAAATGGTTCAGAAAATTTACTCTTCTAGATTAGAAGAATGGCTCTTGTATCACTCTGTGGAGTAAGCATCATATTTGATTACTAATATAGAGTATGGTTTCGAGAGATGATGTAGTTGATGAAACTGATGATGATGGTGCTCATGATCTAGTCTATATAACTATGTTGATGCTACCGGGTGAATGGTATGTTTTGTGCTCAAGACCATTACCTGTAATACCTCCCTAGCTAGGAGGGAGTGTTGATATTATGGTAGTTGCGGGAGGTATTTACCTCCATGTGTAAACCTGATGAGAATAGAATACTCCAGAAAGTAAGAAGAAACCCTAATGAGTTGGCTAATAACACTAGAAGACTTGTCGGCTCAAGAGGATAAGTTATATTAGGTTATTAGCCTCCAAGAGAAGAAGTCGGCCAGAAATAATAATAATATACTGAACAGACAGGTACCTAGAAGGAGAAGTCGGCCCCAGTAAGTTTTCCATAACCACTATAAATACAGGGCGCCAGTCTCTCATTTGACACATCTCAGCAGTTGCAGAGAGCTAGTTCTGTGCAGTGCAGTTGCAGTCTTGTGCACAGATTTGGAGGAAAGTTGTTGGTGTAGTTGTTGCAGCTAGCAGTTATGTTTTTGCTTGAACTATCTCTTGGCTAGGGTTTGGACTATCTGATCAACTCTTTGTGATGCGCTATCCTTGGGGAAAGGTCTGCTACCCTTTGTTTGGCTATCTAGCCTAGGGTTTGCTCCTGGAGTGATTCTCTGTCAAGGTTAAGGTGCTCGGAGGGTGGCTTTGGCCTATGGTTGGGTGACAAGGGTATTGTCAATGGTAGAATGAGCACACATCTTTCATATTATAACACCATGTTGATAGAAAACATATGATATTTTAGTTTGTATTGACCAATTTGGATATGCACATTTTCACAACGCCCCCCACATTTCATGGAATCACCATTGGAAATCATGATTTCAAACTTGTTGATGACACAGATATAGCAATTGGTTTCTTAAGCAATGCGATGATGAATAAAATCATGGGTGCTACCACTGTCAATTAGGATGATGACCTTTTGATTTTTAATGTAGCCAATTAGCTTGAGGGTTTGGGGAGAAGAGAAGCCAGTTAGGGAATTCAATGAAATGATCAATTCAACTTCTTGTGGATTAGATGGCAGAGTGAGATCAATTGGATTAGGTAGCTCTGCCATAGGAGGAGCCTCTACCTCTTCATCATACACATCCTAAAAGATGGCCATAAATAACTTTTGTTCCTTACAGTTGTTCCCTAGAAAATAATTTTCATCACAATTATAGAAAATACACTTGAGTTGGCATTCATCCATTTCGTCCCAAGTTAATTTCTAGATCTTGATAGGGGTGGGATGAGGGGCAGGATTGGGAGTGCGAGGGTGAGGAATAAAAGAGGGTTTGTGGTGCTGGGCAAAAACATGTTGTGTTTCCTTATCACATTGAGTAGCTTTGAACCAAGTTTGGGGGTGATTCATGAGGAACTGGGCTCAAATTTCATCCTTGAGGCCATTAATAAAGTATTCCCAGAAAAAGGTATCAGACATGCCCTCTGTTTTGAAATCCAATTGCTCAAATGAGATGATAAATTCTTCTACGATACCAAATTGTTTCAATTTGGTCAAGAAGCCCATAGAGTGTGTGTTAGTGTCAAAGCGTTCATAAATTTCATCCACAAATTGTGTCCAAGCAACATATCCTTGGCACGATTTTCTATTCCATGGCCACCATTGTCTACGTTTAGGATCCAGATAAAGGACACCGTAACGAAATCTGGCCAAGTCATTAGTGATGCCATGCAAGGAGAATAATGTTCCATTTGAGTGACCCAACCAATGGAACGTGAGCCATCAAAGTTTTTCACCTCCACTCATGGAAGATGCATATCACAATGAAAGGGTTTGGATTGAAAAGGCTTGGAATTGGAAGAATCCTTACCTTTTGGGTTAGAAGGTTGTTCATATGAGGTATGGGCTGCAACAAAATGGCAGTTTTTCCAGGACCTTCATAACAAAGAAGTTAATCTGAGAATCAAGGTGGGATGCAAGATGGTTGGCAAGGTGGGAATTGATGTCCTTATTTAGTTCCTCTTTCACAACCCGAATGCAGGAGGCAAGGATGCACGACAATAGATATTGTATGTTCCTTATTTTTTTTGTTTCCATCCCAAGGGTTAGGGTTTTTTAGGGTTCCTATAAACAAGGGTTTTCCCTATGCTATTGTAGGGACCAAAAATCAACAAGCCTAGTAAAATCCTTACAATTACACATAACATTTCTAACATAGAATTTCAATTTCAACATAGAATTTCAAAGTGCATAAATAATTCATTAGCTTCAAATAAACATATAATATTTCAGCAGAATTTAACATTTAACTACAGCATGAAAATAACTTAGCAATTTCATAAATAAATTACCTACTTCTAATGCTAATTTCTACCGATATGGTTGTCCCTTTCCTGCTGCCTTGTTGTTGCCTGATGCATTGACCAACTCTGCCCAAACCGACTAACCTCCCAGCCAACTAGGAGCAGCCTGTCCGGCTCCCTAGCTCCAGGAAACCGAAAGGAATCATGGCCCCCGTGCCCAAAACCCCCAGCAACCTGGTGCCCCCTGCAATGATTCTCAAAGATTGCGGAACTCAACAACAGAACCAGAAAATCCACAAAAAACAGAACTCCCCGTCTCCTCCCAAAATGCTTCCCTTCCCAACATCATAATCCTCCTCGTAAGACTCTTCCCCGTCATATCCCCCCTTCACTGACTCTCTTCCCCCTCATTAATTTCCTTATCCCTCCTTTATTACCTTATCCCCCTTTCTTTAATATCTTATCCCCTTCTTTAATGTCTTATCCCCTTCATTAATATCTTATCCCCTCCCACATACATAAAGAAATTAATTAAATAAATTAAAATTATTAAGCCCCTTAAATTTATTACCCATGTCATTGAATGTGATATGTAATCAATTAATTAATCAAAAGTTATAAACAATTAATTAATAAATAAATATTTAATTAATATCATTAATGCTAATCATTGTTTAATTAAAACCATATTAGAACAATTATTTATCTAATTAATTGTTACTTAATAATCCCTAAGCATATATTCAACTAGGGTTGTTACAGCTATAGCTCTCTGATAAACGTGGAGGGTTGAATAGTACTACTCGTCCCAATATCTTAGGGCACCAACTAAGGAGGCTAGACCGTACCCTTAGTCATACTACCCGATTACCTAGGTACTAGATAATAACTCCCCTAGTGTTGTTCTTGGTGACACTATAACATTCAGGTGACTGATCGGTTGATCTATAGCGGGTTTCAAGATACCTAGGCCATTATGTATACATGTTTTGTCTAATGCACTACCACTCAAAGGGGTACCAACATGGGTTACAAGAGTGTCTGACGACGTGAGCCTACAAACCTTATGTATTTCCTACGTGTATAATTCCCTGACCGTGGATTTATGCGTTGAATGACATATCATTGTAGTTTTAAGATGTCGAAACACGTCTCTACCCTAAAAAATTTAACCCACAATTCCTGCCAAGGAAAGTGCTTTGATACCACTTGTAAGGTACTAGATGTAATATAATATGCAAAAACAAGAATATTCAACATATATCAATGGAGCAACAAAATATTGAGAAGAGAAACACAAAAAATGATACCTTTATTTAGAGAAAACATTTTTCACTTTCCTTTTCGAGGGGGGAACCTCTAGCAAAGTAGAGATCTATTACAATAATTATCAATACAAAAACTTATCATGCTTCCTACTCTTATTTATATTAATTCTATCTTCTAAAGATAATTCTAGAGGAAGATTAGTCTAGAAGTGGAAGCTTCTATGAGGTATTCTTACATTGACTTGTTCACATTTATTAAATAGGCCTTATCAACTAATTTCGACCTTGATTACATGGAAATGTATTATTATACCTACGTGAGGGGTTAGGCAGGTTAGGTCTCTAATAATCATCCATAAGGGGCACATGGGAAACAAAATCTTTCTCTCTCTGCTACTGGTTTCCCTTTTCATGTTCTCCCATTTATTTTTCCACATACTTATCTTCCTTGAACAGGACCAGCTTAACAGAAGCAACGTCCCAACTCTCGATCGTCAAACTTGCCTCCCTCTTGACAGACTCAATCCTATACAATTCCCTCATCTCTTTGGCCCATATATCCTCCCTTGTGGTTCACTTGAATTTCTCCAAGATATCATCCTTGTCATCCCTATAGCCATAATAACTTGCATCAATATGCTTGTAAATATCATACCTATACCTCCTCTTCTTCACATTGGGGGATTTATCAAATAGATTTTTTATTTTAGGGAGGAATGTTTCAACCTCGTTTATACAATTGGTGTCCAATAGCTTATAAATTTCTCCTTGATGTCAAAGAGATATTCAATAATCCCCCCAAGGTGAAGAAGAGGAAGTCTAGGTATGATATTTACAAGTGAAATGATTCCAGTTATTATGGCTACAGGGATGACAAGGTATCTTGGAGAAAGTTAAGCATCCCATAGAGGAGTAGATGTGGGTCAGAGCAATGAGGGAGTGGTAGAGGATTGTGTCTATCAAGAGGGAGGCTAGGTTGATGGTAAAGAGTGGGGTGGTCACTGTCGTTAAGTCAGTCATTTTCAAGAAAAAGGAGGATGTGGTGGAAGAAATGGGAGAGCAAGACAAGGGAAACCAACAACATAGAGGGGGAGAGTTTGTTGCCCATGTGCCCCTTCTGGATGAGAAAGAGATCGAGCACATGGTTGTGGAGAAGAATAAAGAGGAAATTATTAGTAAATACATGAGAGAGGATATCAAGGAGGAGTATGTCGAGGCCAATGAAATGCTTGATATTCAAGGATAAGCTATGTTGGTGAAGCTTATGGGTCATCAGGTTTTTTTCAAACATGCTTCTTAACTTCTAATAAATATGCAATATGGGCCTTGGGTCAGATTTGAGGTTGAAAGAGTATTATAATTAATATATCCACCAATATTCCTATCTTGTTGATCAAACAAAAGGGGCAATGGGAAGTTATGATCGTAGATCTTGGTGGTCCTAATTATGCCAAACTAGGGGCCAAGATGATGAACTTGGAAGGGAACAAAGTCGATGCATCTGGTGCCACTAGCAAGGGCCCTGGTTATAGATACTTTGGGGATGAGAAATTCCACCCTGATGTTAAAGATAAATTCAATAAACCCACTGAGGCAAAGAAGAGGAGATCTAGATATGATATTTACAAGCGAATCGATGTCAATTATTAATGCTACAAGAATGATGAGGATGGTATTATGGAGAAATTTGAGCAGCACGAGAGGGAGGATATGTGGGCCAAAGTAGTGAGGGAGAGTTAGAGGATCAATTCTGCATGTTAATCTATGAGAGACACTAAAGAGTGACCTAAAGTTTTTCCTTCGTAAAGAAAAACCTCCACAAAAATTTAATTGTGCAGGTTTCCATTTGTACTTTGTCAATTAAATTGTTTTCCAATGTGTTTTTATGTAAAAACACACTAGTGCATTGTCAATTGTATCGAGCACTAAAAAGGCAAGTTACAAAAAAATAGCGTGTGCGTTTATCATCAATGCGATGAAATATACAGTGAAAAAATGAGCAGGAATTTCATTTTTCCTAAATGTGTGTTTATAATTAAAAACCCTGATCATTGTTTCATTCTTTTGTCAAAATTCAAAGAGGATATTTCTACAAGCGAAAATTACCAACAAAGACTTTGGAGTGGGTAGATTTTTTTGAAGAGACAAATTTGTAAGGGATCACCATAGGTAACATACAAATTTGTAAAGGAGAAATTCTAGGTATGTGATTTCATTATATTGATCATCTCAATATTTCCCCTATTTGATTCAAAGAATTTTTAGTGCATTCTAAAAAAATAAAAGGGTTTCATAGTTACATTCAGTATTGGAAGCCCTAACTTCCTTGTTGTTTCCCTCTCTATATTTCAAAACTTGAAAAAAAAAATATATGGTTTATTTACTTGTATATGGGGCATTTGGTATCTAGTGTAATGAGACCACTCATTGCATTGGATGCCAAACCTTTTCGTTGTCAGTTTTCTTTTAAAAAAATGCTTTCACAGTTAGTGGTGCACATTGTACGGGAGTAGCACCTCGATGCACATTTTTCTATCAACAACAATGTTGAGCTTAAAATGAAAAATAATATTTTCTTAACATCGAAAACATCATGTCTTAATTTTTTTTACTTGTTCGACGATGCACAATAAATAGTAATGAGATATCGATGCTTCAATTAATTTATAGAACACCATGCGAATATAACAATTTGTAAACAAAATGTTTTTGAATTCGTAAGAGCACGATTATCATATGTCAATGTGTATACATATTCCTAACACATCGATGAGTACTATTTGATTGCACTAAATATTATTTTGTAACAAATATTTCATAATTTTTATATATGATGATTACTGGTTTTTTTCTTATAGAAGATGGATGATAGAAGTTCAAGGAAAACAACTTATTGGAGTGAGTGTGATGGTAGCTCATCCCAAAAAGAGAACAAGGCAAGTTCTTTAAGTTGTATTAAAAATTTAATATCTTTGAATTTTATGTAGATTTAAATTAATGATGTGTGTTGATTAAGGCATGCCATGCGAATTCCAAGGGACAAACAAGGGGGAAACCATTAAATTTTGGTGGGCAATGTTGGAAGATTGGTTGTTGTCATTGATGTCAACCCTATACATTGGCTTTTGGAACCCATAGTCGATCGAAGTAGATAGACATGAAGGAAATTACATATGCAGATACAACACCCATGGATGGATAGTATAAGGTATGCCTCTTTTGGTGGTATGTGGCACGTCACGTGGATCCTCACGATTGAGGAGAAATGAATTTTTGAAGATGACAATGTGAATTGAAGCAGAAACTACATGTCGGCCCTAATGTTAAAAGGAAGTGAAATGAAAGGTATAAATACATATCATTATACATTCATTTTAAAACACACAATTTTTTTAATGAACAAGGAGATATAAGTCGAATTTCAGAGGAAATATGAAGTAAAGAAGGCTGAATTTCAAGGGAGGATGAAGTCTTTTGGTGATGTATTCTAAGGTATGTTATTTACAAGTCATCTTACCATTTTCTCTATAACTTTGTTTCTAGAACGATTCAGATGGTGAAATTTGGAGGCTATTGAGAAGACATATCTAGGTACCTGTGGTAAAAATCTCATCTATTTATTCGCTATAATTTGGAGATACACTTTGTGGAAGATAGGGTTTTTAACTAGTCCTGAAGCTAGTTATAAACATGTGTTCCAGGTAAAACATTCCTAACGTCTTCATAGAGAATCCAAATGAAGTGAGACCAATTGCATTGGAAAGAGTACGGATTGTAGTTTCTTTTGTACAAATTTCAAAATCTTATGTTAAATATTGAGTGCAGGGAATTATGTACAAGTTCACTCTCCTAAATAAACCAGAATTGAATAAGGTCTACCATTTTCTCTATAACTCCTTTTCTGGGAGGATTCAAGGAGTGAAACTTGGAGGAGTTTCAGAGAATACATTAAGTAATATTATCTACAAGATCAAAGTATTCCAAGAAGTGAAGAATTCCATAAGTTGAAGAAGTCTCAGGAATCATTATCAGGTTCTATGTGATGGTTGGTTGATGGTGATAATTTAATGTAAAGTTTTATTATCTCTCATATATTCTTGGGTGGAAGCAAGGGGAAAGGATGGAGCGGTCAACCCTCTCTTGATATTGGAAGATTGTATCTTCCTTTCATAGGTTTATCCCTCCCTTTATATTTGGAATCTGTAGCTTCCCTTGGAAGTCATTACTTCCATTGAACAATAAGTATTGATTATTTCTCATATATTGTGCATGGTGTATTGTGGTATATTGGTGTAACTCTTCTACTATTGTTCATTTCTCATTGGATATAATTGAATATATAATCTGGTTGAAGTATAAGTTGAAAAAGTTTTTAAATTGTACTTGATACTAATTCACCCCCCTCTTGGTATCAACAATTGGTATCAAAATGGGTTACCTTTAGTATAGTTTAACCACTGGAAGGAAGATCCTAATAAGAAATGGAAGACAACATTCCAAATGGGATTCCACCATTTGATGGAATCAATTTTGAATACTGGAGTAATAGAATGGAAAATTACTTGATATCTCTTGGGGCATATGTTTGGTTCTCATTTTCTTCAGGACACAATGCTTTGAAGAAACCAAAGACTGCAGCTCAGAAGGAAGCAAGAAGGAACAACAATTTTAGGGGCTAAATTTCACTCATGGGCTAATTTTCCATGGCTTTTCCAAAAATGAGATTTGCTATTTTAAAAATGATTCGCCCAAATTCTATAGGATAAAATTATTTTACCTTAAAAATCGCCAAAACTTTATAAAAACTATATAAAATCCTTAGAAATTTGAATATTTTTAAAAAAATATCGCCAAACATTTATAGTTGGCATATGAAGGATTAGTAAGATTCGCCAAGGTTTCTACATGTTATAATAAATTTTCATCCTTAAAATCATCCTTGATAGATACCATCCTAGATGGATTGACAGATTCAGTGAAATCCAAGGTGGGATCATGTGCATTAGAAAAAGAGCTTTGGTACAAGCTACAATACCTTTATGCAAGGGAAGAAGCAAAAGAAGAAGAAGAAGTTGAAGAAAATTAAAACATCTCAGATTTCAAAGAAGCAAATAGAGGTGAGTTCTTTTTCTTTAATTGTGAACGAGTAGGACATGTTGAATTTGAATGTACTTATCCAAGGATTGAAAGAGATGATACTGAAGAAGAAAATTCAAATGAAGAAGAATAAAATCATGCAGAAGAAATGATTCAACAAAAAGATGAGAATCTTAAAAAATTGAAGCATGTTGAGATTGAAAATAATGTTGATTTTTCAATAAGCTAGGCTTAAGCATGAATTTCATTCCATTTTAGCATTTTACTTAAACCATAGACAATTTGTTGCAGCAATCAAGATCACAAGAAGAAACACCATGCATAAGTACAAAAGAAGTATCCTGAGAAACCCTTCTCAACAAGGGAAGAAAGCCCAACCAATCCTTTGCTATAATCTTCAAGAGAAAGAACTCCACCACCAAGAAAACCTAGCACACACAAGGTGTTGATACTGAGAGGGGGGTGAATCAGTATCAAGTACAATTTCAAACCTTTTTCAACTTATACTTAAACCATTCAATTTTATCCAATGAGAAATGAACAATAGTATAAGAGTTACACCAATACACCACAATACACCATGCACAATATATGAGAAATAATCAATAGTTATTGTTC
>JASDQU010735316.1:144291-166320 GCA_032191745.1 Picea mariana
TTGGGGGGGGGGGTTAATGAGAGGCTATATTTTTGAAATTGTTGAATGATAGGGGGTTCGGTTGAGAGGCTCGAGAGAGTTGGAGGAGGAGTTTAGCTGCTCATTTGTAAGCCTGACGACATGTGATGTAAACTTTTATGTCATGGAAGATACATGAAAGTTTTTATTTATCATAATGTTATTTCTTTGTTCTCCATTTCTTTTGTCATATTATTGCTTGAAATATAGTGCAGATTTTTAAGATCAAAGGCTGCATGTGATTAATAAATCCATGAGCGGCAGAGGATTTGTTGCATCCTTCTTTTTAATCATTGTTTTATTTCAAGTATCTTGCATTTTTTTTGTAGATAGGATTAATGCCTGATGGATGTTCTCCTTTTTGTTATATTCTTCACTCTTCTATCCATCATTATATAAACCTTCTTTTGGTTTGCAGCATGAATTCCTTCAATCTGCAAAGAGGTTATGACTCCATGCCCAATGTTGTAGATCATTGATCAACAATTAACTTGTTTTCCTCTCCTTTTTCGTAGAGTCTTGCTGACCCACTTACCAAACCTTATTTAAACATTCATTCTTGATATTCAAATGGGTATTGGGTTTATCCTTAATGCAATCTAAGGGTAACTTATAGTGCTAACATTTTTGGTGTCATTGTCAGGTAACGAATACATGAAGATATCTTCCCTGGGCTATACGACAATGATTAGATCCAGTCTTCAATTGTGAACAAAGGCCGGTGACATACTACAGACTACATCTTTCACCTGGAATCTCCATGATAAGAAGACTCCATTGAAGGAAGAATCTGGATGATAGAAAGCATGAAAGGTTGAAAGGGAAGATCCATGTATCAAAGTTAAAAAAAAATCCAAGAGATCTTATTATTTTTCATGAGAAGAATTCTTCATTGATTACTGCACTTAAATGACCATAGAACTCCACTTAAATATCCATCTTTAAAAGTTGTAAATGCATCTCCTTCTTGTATCATTGATCTTGATCAAAGTCTTCCATCTAAGTTGTATGATGACCATAGCTAAGTTGATGAGCATCATGAGATTAAAGCTGACATTATACCTCTTGTACTTAAGCCTCAATCCTCCAAGATCCAAGAGAGATATATACCTCTTAAATTGTTGTATATCCTTCATAACTTTCCTCTAAATCACTACAAATACCTTCCCAAGTTTGATGGAGAAGTTGAGAAGCTTACAGTTGAAAAGCAGATCCAACCCTTTGAGAATTTCACAGATCTATTTGGAATTGAGAATGATGTTGTTTACATGAGAGAATTTTCCCAGTCATTACAAGGGGATGCTAAGGAGTGGTTTAGGCATTTGGACCTTGAATCAGTCATTTCATGGGAGGAGCTCAGTGATCTCTTTCTGAAGTTTTGGGTTGAGAGGAAGCCATGGGATCAATACCTTTCTGAATTTCATGTCATGAAAAGACAAATGGATGAAACTGTCTCTATGTTTAATAGGATATTTTTCAATTTTTATCATAAGATTCCTAAAGAAATCCAACCATCAGAAGTTGTTTCTAGGTTTTGTTATGCAACAACCTTCCATCCAGCTTTATTTTTTCTTCTCATGGAGAGGAATTCCATGACCTTGCAATAGATGTTCATTGATGCTCATGAAATATAAGACAATCTACAAGCTTGTGGCAAGTTATCTGAGCATATTGGGAATGAAGAGTTGAATGCTGAAGAATGTTATGAGAGTGAGCATAAACAAGAAGGAGTTGATTTGAATTTTGATTCTTTGCATAATGAGAAGAGAGTTGATTATGCCATGAATGTTTTCAAAGTTTTCAATGATAATGTTTTTGCATAGGATAAAGATCAACTTGTTGAAGAGCAAGTTGATGTCTCAAACTTTCTTGTTGATGATATCACATAGTTTTTTTATCCACCCATATATGATGGATATGATGATTATAATGAGGGTGATTTCCTAGAAAAATTGGCAATTTTTCCTTTATCAAAAAATGTTCAGTCTCAACAAACTAATGAATCCAAGTAGCTCATATGTCACAATTATAACATTGCACATGAGGAAAGTAGTGACTCTGTTGAAGGAAATACTCTTCCCTTATGCTTTTCTTCATTTAAGTTGTTGAAAGAGAATTTAAATCTCATTAATGAAGGAAAGGGATTTGAGTTGATGCAAAATCACATAGACTTTTTGGAGCACAATGACAATATTATAAATCAGCAACAATCTTTATGTGTTCTTGATGACCCTGTAACATGTTATATGGAAAATTTGATCAGTTCATATTTGCAGCCACTGATGCATGATGATTTTGAAAATGATGATTATGATGTTGATTTTCAAGAACAACCAGCTTCATTAGAAAATGATTCTTTTAGAAGTTTGATGAAAACACTCGGCCCATATATGACTATTATGCTATTGAACATGAGAGGAAACCTTTTCATGTCTTCAATGATCATGTAGCTTGTTATTTGGAGGATTTCTGGAGTCAAAATTCTCATCCTTTAATCTGATGTGAGCCTGAGAATGAAAGTGATTATGAGCTAGTGTCAAAACCATATATTTTTTTGTTTCCAACAAGCATTTCATTGCAGCAGTTTCATGAAAACTTTCATCCTCTTTGTGACAACCAACAAATTGACAAACATGAAATAAGAAATGTAGTTGAGAGAATTGTGTCATGTCATGTCAATCACTTGGATCAAAGTAACAGTTTCTTGGATTATTGTGAGATCAATTTACATTCTTTTGAAGATCCTTTTGCAGTTTTCCCGGAGTCAGTCAGTGAGCCCATTTTTTTTTATATTTTGATAATGTTGAATTTGTATTCAAGTTTTTTGATGAGTTTCCAATGAAGGGGTCTTTCCTTTTACTCCTGATCAAAGACATGCAAGGAGGTCAAACAATGGACAAAATGATTGCATGGTTGCATTGGGTTTTTTATTTCACTTGATTAAGCAGCTCATGGATCAATTTTTAGAGTAGGATGGTTTACTAATAGGCTTACAGTTATGAGCATCATTTCAACATTCAGTAGTTTGCATTTTGGTTTTCAGTTTAATGTTTTCAACAACAGTATTTCCAGCTTGTAGTATACTATGGTTTGGATTCCAGTTTGGTAGTCTTCGAATTGGGAACAATCCAATGGATCAGGCACTTGGTCTACAGGTTCTTGGCAAATCATAGGGAGCATGCCATCCCCCATGGAGCCTATGTTAGCACATGTAAATTTCTGTGATATTTTGGAAAAAAAAATTGGATCCTCGGGCCAAAATTTGAGTTTTTACAAGGCTATTTTATGCTCTCAGGTTTTATACAGGGTTTTAATAAATTTTTATAAAACTATTGGACCTGAGGCCTAATCTCCAATTCTACAAGCTAAGAACCAACATAACACACATAGCACCAAATCCAAAGCGCATATGTCCAAGAATCAACACACAAGGCACCAAGTGACAAGGAGAAACACACACAAATTCACAGAGAAAGTGAGAGTATAGTGCACAATACATCAAGGTGCATTGGATACAAGAGTTATTATAAAAAAAAATTCTTCATTTCACCACTCCAATGTGGGTCAAATACCTTTGAAATAAACAAAAAAAAATTAAAATGAGTGCCAAAGTGAATACTAAGTACCATGTGGAGAAACCCTAACACCACAAAATCAAAGTGCACTGAAATGAATCCAAGTGTCGATGGAGAACACTAAGTCATTGTCCAAGTAATTGTTGTGGGTGGGAATCCCTCCTATGGACTTAGCATTTAAGTGCTCTAATCATGCATGAAGAAAATGACCATTTCAAAGGCCTCTACTTTCTCCTATTCTCCCAACACAAAACTCCACAATCATGCAATACAAAGGTGTAAACAATATTTGATAACTCTACCTTAAGTCCTTCGTTTGATGTCGATCCCTTTTCTTTCACTCGCTCTTTGATTGTTGATTGCAAGCCTCCTCCCAAAGCTAACCTCCATTCACACATGAACAAATAGAGAGCTGCGAACATGCATTTCATATACTAATTGTTGGGTTAGTTGTGACAATCTCATAAAATAAATATTCAATTTGAACACACTATATGGTGGGATGGGAAAAGTATTCCTTTTTGTATTAATCTTCACAAGAGTAAAATTGCAATATGTGATCGACACTGCTCCTCAAAACTAGTCCTAGGATCCTCTTCAACTGTCCTCCAACTGCTTTGCTCTATACTTCTCTTTGCAAAAGGATGGCTAAAGGTTGGGACAAGGGGAATGCTCAATTGGGTATAGTTTATTTACTATGATTTTCCTCCTTTCAAATGGGACCCCTACCCCTTCTTTTATACGCTAGAAGGAGCTAGGTATTTAGATCAAATAACTGGCCATGCATGGCCGAAAGGTTTAGTTAACTTACCCAAAGTTGTGTGTTCCGTCAGCAACTTTCCTTTTTCCGTGCTTTTGTAGGTACACGCGGGTTGTATTGGGGCAGATAGTGTGTACACATGTGCAGTAATGGAGCAGGGCACGTGGGCCTTTATAAAGGGGGTTTTAAGAAGAGTTGTTTAGTAGTGTTTTGGCAAAGAAGGAATCTGAGATGGCCTGATGCCAGGTAAGCATATCTGGTGCAAATTAGGGTTATAAAGTAGACCCAGGGTTCAACACTTCAACAACACACCAACAAAACCCTAACTACTAGCCCTTTTGGAAACACCTGCGAAGTAGATGAAGTCTCACCCGAGGTAGAGGTAGGGGGGGTTGCAGGACTCAAATGTCTACAACCTAGTCGGGACATAGATCTATGATTACATCACTTTAACAAATCACTTAGCCAATAATATGAATTAAGGTATGACCCTTATTCACTTCGTAGAGTAACCCTAAATATAGAATAGTGTAGTAATAATCAAGATTTGAGCACATTTAATCATTTAGCGCATAGCATTAGAGCAGATCTAACATTGATCCATATCTAAAGCACTAAGCATCAATGGATCTATCGATCATGCATCAAGATTAAGAAAATAAATACATAAACACCATGAGTAACACTGCACAAAGCACAATAACACAGGGTATACGTGGTTCACCCCAGCGTGGGGCTACATCCACCAACTCTTCTTCTTATTTATTAGTCTCTTCAATCGTCTTATAGTAATAGGGAAACAAAGCCCACTTCGCACTGGACAAGATATCTACGTGAAACTCGTCAAATCCTCCGTCCCCGAATTGGATCAAATCACACAGCCTTACATAGTCTGTATGCACAAAATACTTACAAAACACTTGCACTTAGCTAACACTAGAACGTAGCCATCAACCCCTTCTTACATTGCCTAGATACTTATTTATACATTACAAAAGGCCTAAGCATGGGTAAACCCATGGGATTACATCCCATACCCATTACATAAACCCTAAAATCCCAAAAAACCTGCAAAAAGGGTGAGATCCCGCGATCTCCACTTCCCCTGGGCACTCCGTCTTCGACTAGCCTGTCGAAGTCCCAAAAATGGTCAAACACAACCAATGTTTCCACAAAACTTGGTCGAGGTCCAACAGGCCCCCAACACTCACCTATGACTTGTCCCGAGTCACTTTGACTTGGGTAATACTACTTTGAAGGCCTTGAGCTTAGCTTGAGCTACCTCAACTTGCTGCTTTGCCAGAGCCTCCTGCTCGGCGAACTCCTGAATGAGTTGCTCGATGACAGGCCCTTCCAGGTGTTCTTCCATTGTTGTGACCACTTGCTCCAACTGTGAGCCTTGTCCCTCGATTTCTTCAAAAAGTGTGCAGGCTTCATCCTGCATCGACTAGAGTCTCTATGTCACCTCCATAACTCTACTATGGATGGAAGTGACCTGTTGCTAATTTTCCCCTTTTTCGAACCAACTAGACTACCTTCAAAAAAGGTAACACTGTTGAGTCTCCTTTTATGTTTTTTCAGACTCTCTAAACATGAAAAACGACTGAGATTACCTTTTCTAGGCTCGTTAAACTTACATCGAAGGATGTTACCATTGTGTGTCTTATTAATCACATTTGCATACCCACGTCTTTGGCCTAATGTCGGCTCCATATTTCTCTCAACCGAACCATCTGAAACATGCTTTATATGCAAGCCCTGTAGCACTTTGTCTTTGCGTCTTGACACCTTTTGGCCCCAGGAGGGATTTTTTCTGAGTGTCCTTGCTTTGAACATCAGTCTTGTCCTTGTGCCTCGAACTTGTATGTTTGTGACACTCATTCCTCCTTTGTAACATAGCATTCTTTTATTCTTTTTCCAAAATCATTGAAAAAGACAAAAAAAATCAAATATACCCCAAAAAGAGGAAGGGGAAAGTATTTTCTTTGTATTGGCAGCACAATGAGTCTCCCTTGAATAAAGAACATACTTCCATTTGTTCATCAAGCCCTAGGATTTAATATGACCTTAGGAAGTTGTTCCCGCTACATTGAGTTGTGTCCTCCTCCATTTGGTTATTCTTCTAAACATATGGAGAGTTTGTGTTTCCTCCTACCTCGTGAACTTATGTTAATGCCATGCTCCCTGAGTCTCATCATTTTTCGTGCTATTGTCCAAGAGAAGTTTTTACCAAGCCTAAGTCGGCCCCTCTGTAGTTTGTCTCTTGCCCTCATGCCTGACCATCCTCAAAGTCCAATCAAGTCTTTGTTCGAAATCAATGAAGCCTTTAGTCTGACCATCAAAATCCTCTAGTCCATGCCTGACGAGCCATCGAAGACCTCTGGGTAGTGAAGTTGTACACTCATATTACACTCCTACCTGAGTTTTGAAGATTTTGAAGTTGTTGCTCGAGCTCTAAAGACCTCATCTCCATCCATTAGGCCTTATCAGCTTCTAGAAGATGGATACTATACATGTATATCTTTTTTGATTTCGAGATGTAGCTCTGTTGTGTATTGCTTGTTAAAATGGTTTTGAATAAACGTCTTTTCAGTGCTAATTTACCCCTTTTTCGAACCAACTAGACTACCTTCGAAAAACGTACCACTATGGAGTCTCCTTTTACATTTTTTCAGACTCTCTAAGCCTGAAAAACAACCAAGCTTACCTTCTCTAGGCTCGTTAAACTTACATCGAAGGATGTTACCATTGTGTGTCTTATTAATCGCATTTGCATACCCGCGTCTTTGGCCTAATGACGACTCCATGTTGCTCTCAACCGAACCATCTGAAACATGCCTTATACGTAAGCCTTGTAGCACTTTGCCTTTACGTCTTGACACCTTTTGGCCCCAGGAGGGATTTTTTCCGAGTGTCCTTGCTTTGAACATTAGTCTTTTCCTTGCACCTCGAACTCGTATGTTTGCGACACTCATTCCTCCTTTGTAGCGTAGCATTCTTTTATTATTTTTCCAAAATTATTGAAAAAGACAAAAGAAATCAAATATACCCCAAAAAGAGGAAGGGAAAAGTATTTTCTTTGTATTGGTAGCACAATGAGTTGCCCTTGGATAAAGCACATCCTTTCGTTTGTTCGTCAAGCCCTAGGATTTAATATGACCTTAGGAAGCTATTCCCGCTACATTGAGTTGTGTCCTCCTCCATTTGGTTATTCTTCTAAACATATGGAGAGTTTGTGTTGCCTCCTGCCTCGTGAACTTATGTTAATGCCATGCTCCCTGAGTCTCATCATTTGTTGTGCTATTGTCCAAGGGAAATTTTTACCAATCTTGAGTCGGCCCCTCTACAGTTTGTGGGTGGGAATCCCTCCTACGAACTCATCATTTAAGGGCTCTAATAATTCATGTAGAAAATGACCATTTCAAAGGCCTCTACTTTCTCCTATTCTCCCAACACAAAACCCCACAATCATGCAAGACAAAGGTGTAAACAATATTTGATAACTCTACCTTAAGTTCTTCGTTTTATGTCGATCCATTTACTTTCACTCGCTCTTTGATTGTTGATTGCAAGCCTCTTCCCAAATATGACCTGCATTCACACATGAACAAATAGAGAGCTGCAAACATGCATTTCATATACTAATTTCTGGGTTAGTTGTGACAATCTCATAAAATAAATATTCAACTTGAACACACGATATGGTGGGACGGGAAAATTATTCCTTTTTGTATTAATCTTCACAAGAGTGAACTTACAATATGTGATCGACACTACTCCTCAAAACTGGTCCTGGGCTCCTCTTCAATTGTCCTCCAACTGCTTTTCTCTATACTTATCTTTTCATAAGGATGGATAAAGGTTGGGACAAGGGGAATGCTCAATCGGGTATAGTTTCTTTACTATGATTTTCCTCTTTTCAAATGGGACCCCTACCCCTTCTTTTATAGACTAGAAAGGGCTAGGTATTTGGTCGAATGACCAGCCATGCATGGCCGAAAGGTTTAGTTAACTTACCCAAAGAAGTGTGTTCCATCAGCAACTTTCCTTTTTTCGGGCTTCTGTAGGTCCACGCAGGCTGTAGTGGGTGCTAGCGTGGACACTGTAGATACATGTGGGTTGTAGTGGGTCAGCTAGCATGTACATTTAAAAATGGAGTTTTTTAGACGAGTTGTTCAGTAGTGGCCTGACAAAGAAGGAATATGAGATGGCTTGATGCCAGGTAAGCATGTCTGGTGCAAATTAGGGTTATAATAGTAATGATCGAGGGATGTGTGGATGGTTTGTTTAATTCAACACCTACAAGACCCACACCAAGAAACAAGTGTCAATCCAATACGCCATCAAATCAATAAATTTCGAGAAAGCATAAGAACCCAGAAGGAGCAACGCAAAGTGCACAACATGTCAACAATATATGGCTCTCATCTTGTCACAAAGAAGGATAGTTTGATTTTATTTCTTTGGGAACATTTTTTTAGAAAATTAAGAGCACACTCTTGCTTCATTCTTCTGCATTGGTGATGAAAACCAAAAGGATTTTAGTCCCTCATCTATCAGCAAAATCCATGATGTTTTCGACAATCAAGAAAAGAGGACAACATTCTTGAAAACTTAGACACAAGGTTGAAAATGGCATAAGGGCATGATGAAGTAAGAGGCTTTCCAAGTCAATATCAATCAATGAAATTTTTTATCTATGTTATGGGTACAAGCACATGACATTCAAAGGTTATGAGTTTTCGTAGGTGTGTTGATATTGTAGATGACCTGTCGTTTGAGTCTTATCTTTACTTCAATTAATGGCAAAGATATTTTAATTTATTTTATTAGATAACAACCATTCTAGCTCCACAAGTGTTAGAAAGTGTTAGCGATATTTCCTGTAGAGGGGATTAAATAGCAAAAGAAGGGGTTAAAAACCAATTTGTCCTAAGTTTTGGTCGATAATGCGCCCATGGTAAGCAACGAGCAAGTCCGAGCGGTCCAGATTCGCGTGCCCCGATCAACGGCGCGCGTTGGATTCCGGACCCCCCTTGCCTTTCTACCTTTAAGTGGGGGNCCTCCCCAACGGCTTAGATCAGCGCGCCCGAATCAACGACGATGAATACCATTCCGGACCCCCCCCACCTTTCTACCTTTAAGCGGAGGGGGAGGGTCCGGAATCCCATATGCAGCTTCCTGACGGCCACGATCGAGGCACCCAGATCAATGGCGCTCATGTAGTCCTGCCCTTCTCAGCTGCCCTGTATTTAGCCAGGAGTGGGCCCGTTTTCACTCATGTAATCCCCCTTTCCGCTTTTCCCGTACTGCCATGTGTCCTCCATCTGCCTCCCCTCCTCGGTCCACATGGTTCTCTCTCCTCTCATCATCCACTCGCCATTGGCCACGTGTCCCATTCTTTTCCACATCAGCTGCTCACCCGAAGGTGAATTAATTCCTCCCGTCTTCCTCTCCTTCCACCTGACGTCTTCCGCCATGAATCGTCCTCCGTCATCCTTCTCTCTTCTCATCACTACAACCCGGCACCACCATTCCACCATCATTCTTGTCGTGTGCTCATCCCCCGCGCTAGCCTCCATGCCCATTCCAGGTGGTAGCGCGAGAGAAGTCCTCCTTATCCCGAGATGCTGAGTTGGCTGGGCCATTCCCAATCCCAAGAAGCAGTTATTGAAGCGGTTGAGGGTGGTTAGACATCGTCTCCGCCATTATGGGGACGTCCTGCAATGAATTAAAGGCACGTCGATTCGCCGATGTAACTGTCAGAAGATCGGTCGCGTCTGCCATAAGTTGCATGATTATTCAAAGATTGCGGCCGCAGAGTGTCAGAAGCCATGCAGACGCAAAGCCTTCAATGTAGTTTCTTGGTTCCGCTGCTGTTGTTGTTTTGAGTATATGTAGGCATTTTTGCCATTTTTGTATCTATCGATGGTAGAGCTAAGCTCCCGACTGTAAAGTTTCAGTGAACATTCTTTTTTCCTGGTTATGCCTCTATGTTTGAGACTTCTTGGTTTATGACAAACAGTTCTCCTTTTCCCATCTTTGTTTCGTCTCATGCCGGAGAGTTCACAGTCGAATGATTTGCGTGGATTGTTGCATTTGTGTTATGATAAAGGATTTGTTGTGACATTTATGTATTCTCTGGTTCTCTGTGTTTGAATATAAAGAGACTTTGTGTTCAAATGCTTTCTCATCCAGTCTGTTACAAAATTGATGTTTGTGATAGACCTTGCACCCTTCTTGCATAAGTCTTCCACCTACTCACCCTTTTACTACAACTCACTATTTGGAGTTTATCAAGACCTCACTCGTTCATGCATGCTTGGTCTGGTTTCTGAGTTGACACCATGCTGTTTTGAGTTTTCCTCCATTTGATCACCCTTTAAACAAATCATGACATTAAACTGATGGGCATCGGGCTCTTCTCCTGCTAGCAATCCAGGGGTGACCTCCGGCTCCAACATTTCTGGTGTCGTTGCTGGGGACGAAGTTGAATATTTTCCCTGGGATTGAACGACAAAGATCATTTGATTCTGAAGGTGCATCAGATATCAGAACTTGAAGATTGCTACTGTGCACCTTGTGACTCCACTGTGACGACTCCGCTGGGAAGAACCTGCCCTATCAACTGTGGCTTCGAGAGGCAGACATACGAGGTCAAATCCACATTTGCCTTTAGCTACACCAGAAGCTGACACGGAAGCAGTGCGCAGAAAGGGAAAGAGAGCTGCAAAAGAAGTTTTCGTCGCTAAAACAGGTAATACGCCCTCCCCTTCTGTGAGAACTCCATTTTCAGATTCTCAGCTGCCTTTTCATCCTTCCTCTGAAGTTTCCCATTTTTTGAACTTTGGGAGTGTTCTTGCTGAGTTTTCTCCTCCTGGTCTGGTATCAGAAGGAGAGATTCTTGTCACCCCCCCTTCCCTGGAGGTCTTGCCTCATCACAGACCTCGAGCTTCTGAAGATTTCACCACCCCTCCTTTCATTGTTACTGCTGCACAAAGAGAAGCTTTCTCTTTGTTTCCTCTGTTGTCTCCCCCGAGGATATCCGTTCCGACATCCTCCGTTCATACTCCTTCACCACCTAGTTCTCCTCTGCCTAATATCCCTATGGCCGCTGTTAATCCCCCTCCGAATAGAATGGATGCTATAGTTGCTACCAGATATGCTCCTTTGATTCTACCCCAGCCTCTGAACCCTCTCCCTACTGGAGACTATTTGAAATACATGCCCAAGTTCAGTGGTGAGGGAGATGTAACTGCTGAAGAGCACCTAGCTGCCTTTTATAGCTATGCAGACAACCTGAATATTGAGAGTGAAGATGTTTGGATGAGAGTCTTTGTCCAGAGCCTTGATGGAGAAGTAAGAAGGTGGTTCCAAGGCCTGGCCCCTGGGTCTATTGCTGGCATTGAAGCCTTGGATAACGTTTTCCTGAGGCAGTGGGGAGATAGAAAACATTATATGTATTACATGACTGAGGTTGGGTCTCTGAAGAAGATGGAAGGAGAGTCTGTCTCAGACTTATCCAAAAGGTTTAATAAGATGTATAACAAGATTCCTGCAGAGATTAAACCTTCAGAGGCCTCTGCTCAAATTTCCTATGCTAGTGCATTTGACCCTGATTTCTGTCTCATGTTAAGAGAAAGAAGAGACAATTCTTTAGCTCAGATGCAAGATGCAGCTATAGAAGTGGAATCCAACATATTGGCAGCTGATAGACTGAGGAACCAGGCTGACACAGATAGAAGAAAGGAAAAGTCGGAAGCCTCAACTTCCGGCCCATCATTGCCCCACTCTCAAGTAAATGAGCTGACCCGAGCTATGAACCTCCTTAAAGAAGAGGTGGAGAGATTGAAGGTGGAGAGAAAGCAAATGTACAAGGGCCCTCAGAACACCAAAAACAAAGGAGGTTTTAGGAGGCTGAATAATAATTTCCCTCCTCCAGCTGTGCACAGAGAAAAAGAAAGAGACAGAGACGACCAAAGAATCCAGGCTCCCTTCCAGAACAATTTTGTGGCTGATGAAGAACAAGAGGAAGCAGATGAGCCTGAGCCAAAAATTCACAGTGTAGAGGTCACTCCCCCTTTCCCTCATCTGACCCAATCAGCATATGAAGAGTCCCTCATGGATGGTCAGCTGAATGAATTAAGCAAGGGAGACAAAGCTGGTGGCGGTCGAGGCAGGTACAACCTGAGGTCCGACAAAAGGGCAGCAGCACCTGATGTTCTCGAGTCATCCACTAGAACAGAGAAGCCTGCTGGCGAGGTAGCAGACAACCACAGAGGTAAGAAGGCCCAACCTCTCTCCCCTATCATTCAAAATCATGCTCCTGAGATTAGAGAAATTCCAAAGCTCACATATTCCTTTAATTTTGAGCATGAAATTCAAAAGATCAGAATCCTTGTGCCCCTCACTGAGTTAATCAAACATGGGGAATTCAAAAAACGTTTCTCCATCCTGTTGAAATCTGAAGCCTCTGGCCCTTCTACAGACTGCATAAACCTCCAAGATGAAAGGCATGTAGTGGTCCTAGGTCCCATGGTAGAAGACAGAGATGATTCATCCCCTCCCTTCTACACCTCCCTGAACATACATGACAAGGTACTGCATAATTGCTTAATGGATTCAGGGGCCTCCCACAACCTCATTCCTAAATCTGTCATGGAATAGCTAGGATTAGAAGTCACCAGAGCCTATCATGACCTCTATTCCTTTGACTCCAGGAGGGTACAATGTTTGGGTGTCATCAAGGACCTGGTAGTTTCCCTGTTTCAGCTGCCCATGAAAAGTATGGTCATGGATAGCCTCCATGCCCATTCCAGGTGGCAGCGCGAGAGAAGTCCTCCTTATCCCAAGATGCTGAGTTGGCTGGGCCATTCCCAATCCCAAGAAGCAGTTATTGAAGCGGTTGAGGGTGGTTAGACATCGTCTCCGCCATTATGGGGACGTCCTGCAATGAATTAAAGGCACATCGATTCGTCGATGTAACTGTCAGAAGATCGGTTGCATCTGCCATAAGTTGCACGATTATTCAAAGATTGCGGCCATAGAGTGTCAGAAGCCATGCAGATGCAAATCCTTCAATGCAGTTTCTTGGTTCCGCTGTTGTTGTTGTTTTGAGTATATGTAGGCATTTTTGCCATTTTTGTATCTATCGATGGTAGAGCTAAGCTCCCGACTGTAAAGTTTCAGTGAACATTCTGGTTTTCTGGTTATGCCTCTGTGTTTGAGACTTCTTGGTTTATGACAAACAGTTCTCCTTTTTCCATCTTTGTTTCGTCTCATGCCAGAGAGTTCACAGTCGAATGATTCGCATGGATTGTTGCATTTGTGTTATGATAAAGGATTTGTTGTGACATTTATGTATTCTCTGGTTCTCTGTGTTTGAATATAAAGAGACTTTGTGTTCGAATGCTTTCTCATCTAGTCTGTTACAAACTTGATGTTTGTGATAGACCTTGCACCCTTCTTGCATAAGTCTTCCACCTACTCACCCTTTTACTACGAATCACTGTTTGGAGTTTATCAAGACCTCACTCGTTCATGCATGCTTGGTCTAGTTTCTGAGTTGACACCATGCTGTTTTGAGTTTTTCTCCATTTGATCACCCTTTAAACAAATCGTGACATTAAACTGATGGGCGTTGGGCTCTGCTCCTTCTAGCAATCCAGGGGTGACCTCCGGCTCCAACAGAAACAAACTGCTATTCAAATAAGAGAAAATTACATTTGCAAAAGGCCAAATAAGGGAGACTACTTTTTGGAGGGAGCAATATTATGGGCAACAAACATGGCTTTGTTATATAACATAAGCATTGGATCATGTGCTAACAATATGAATTATTATGGTCCAGTGATCAATACTTGCAATTCATTCTACTATGACCAGTTTACACCCAACTCTTACAACAAACCCAAATTTTGGACAAAGCATAGTTGAAGAAGGCAATGGAGCAAGAAGAATGATATTGGCTTCCCAGGATTTTGACGGTCGTATTTCATTTTCTAAATTTGTAGAATGTTTTGTCAAATTTGTAAATAGAAATTGTTTCCAGACACGTTGAAAGAATATTTAGCAACTATAACATGCAAGGATCTGCTAAAATAGAGTTTTCGTAGTGAGCTTGTACATGTTGTGAAAGTGCTGAAGAAGTTGTTTTTACAGTGAGCTATCACCAAAACGTTGTGAAAGTACATATTAAGCCTAGATCTGAGTCTATTCAACTACCAGCTAGAGTGGAAGTGCCATATCATTATAAATACTACAAGGATCATTTAGTATGTCATCGATTCATGTGATTTTGATGTGATTTGATTGTGTTAATTAGGCCAGAAACAAATCCCTAAAAATCAAGAGTTGGTTAAGATTTTTTTTGTAACACCTCACTATTATTAGAAAATTGAAGATATCGAACTCCTAATATTGGGGGGTTAATGAGAGGCTATATTTTTGAAACTATTGAAGGATAGGGGGTTCAGTTGAGAGCCTTGAGAGAGTTGGAGGAGTAGTTTAGCTACTCATTTGTAAGGCTGAGGGCCTGTGATGTAAACTTTTATTCCATGGAAGATACATGAAATTTGTTATTTATCAGAATGTTATTTCTTTGTTCTCGATTTATTCTGTCATCTTCTTTCTTGAAATATGTGCAGATTTGGAAGATCAAAGGTTGCATGTGATTAATAAATCCATGAGAAACTAAGGATTTCTTGCATCCTGCTTGTTAATCATTGTTTTATTTCAAGTATCTTGCATTCGTTTTGCATAGAGGATTCTCGTTTGATGGATTTTCTCTATTTTGTTATCTTCTTCACTCTTTTATCCATCATTATATAAACCTTCTTCTGGTTTGCAACTTGATTGCCTTCAATCTACAAAAATTTTATGACTCCATTCCCAATGTTGTAGATCATTGATCTACAATTAACTTGTTGTCCTCTCCTTTCTCATAGAGTCTTGCTAACCCATTTACCAAACCTTATTTAAACATCCACTCTTGATATTCAAATGGGTATTGGGCTTATCCTTAATGTAGTCTAAGGGTAACTTCTAGTGCTAATAGACCTTACTTAAAATTTCATGTTTATTGTGATATTTAAATTTAAATAATTAATTTACACTCATCCATGGATGTCTTTTAATAGGTTCTAACATACAAAGAAGATCCTTTTGATTGTATCCAACATAAGATATTTTGAGAGATGGCAAGCAACATGGCTTCGAAAGAATGTTTATTTCTTATGAAACACTTGTTGTTATGGTACTCTTTTTTATTAAGTAAACATATACATTCTAATATATATATATATACTTATTGTTGGGTTCATCTTTTGTCATAAAAATCATCATGTACACTCTCTTTTTACCATTCCTTTCCTCCATTTTTGACATTTTTGTACCCATTTTCACTAAACCTCGAATCAATAAAGGATGAAAAAGGTAATTGTTAGTTTGCTTCTATTTTTTATTTAATAAGCAAAAATGTCAAATTCTTGAGTTTTTATCAGCATTATTACTAGAAATGATTTTTTCCTCGTAATTTCTCTAAGCTTAGTATATTTGCAAGCCGCATCAGGGAAAATGGGCATATGGGATTTGTTCTTAGCATTCACACCATGGATTGAGAGATTTTAGAGCATGGGAAACTGATCAAAAGTCGTCATTCAACACTTGGTCAACACATGCCCTCCACAAAAATAAAATAAACAATAGAAAACATAGCAGTGATATGCATAGGACACTTTCATATTGATGAAGATGAATTATAAAATTTGAAGACATGGGTTTTGTGCAGGATAAGCCCAATTAGACTAAAGTGGGCATATTTTCTAGAGATTGCACAATTTTGGAAATTTAGAGGTTTTATAAACATGTAAAACCCATATTTTTATGTGCAGCAAAGATTCGAACTGCCCATCAAATCATGGAGAAAATTTCTCATCTTCATATCGATCCATCATTAATAGGAGGTTGTTTAGATATTTCATTACTATAGAGAGGGTTTTGAGGTTTATTAGTTGTTTTTTATGGTGTACAAATATGTCAAACCACTGAGGCATTAAGGGAGTGGAATTTGGGAAATTCATGAACATATTGTAGTATAAATTTTATCAATATAAAGACTCTAGTTTTCTCCATTTGATTTGTTGATCATGTGCATGAATCAAATCTTGGACGGCCCCCCTTGCAATGTATGTGTCACAATTGTACATTGTTGTATGAAGGTTTTATTTGTTATTTCTTCATTTGTTTTTTGTTGGTAAGTATTTCATTTTTTTCTTCTATTTAATAGTTCTTTCATTTTTAGTTTAGCTACAGAGGTTTTCTCTTTTGAAAATTGCATCTAGAATTAATCTTGAACTTCCTCTTAAATCCAAAATCTTCATAACTGAATAAGAGTATTGTTGTGAAAGTCATGAATGTCATGACAACTTTCTTTTACAACCTGTTTTCCCACCATTGAAGACTATGATACATTTGGGTTAAAGAGATTAGAAATATTTTGCATTTAAATTGAACCCTTCATAATTTTGGATCATAATTATTTTTTGTTTTCCTTGTGTTGGCACAAGGGTAGACTGTTGTGGGTGGGAATCCCTCTATGGACTTAGCATTTAAGGGATCTAATCATGCATGCAAAAAATGACCATTTCAAAGGCCTCTACTTTCTCCTATTCTCCCAACACAAAACCCCACAATCATGCAATACAAAGGTGTAAACAAGATTTGATAACTCTACCTTAAGTCTTTCATTTGATGTCGATCCCTTTGATTTCACTCGCTCTTTGATTGCTGATTGCAATCCTCCTCCCAAAGCTGACCTGCATTCACACATGAACAAACAGAGAGCTGTGAACATGCATTTCATATACTAATTGTTGGGTTAGTTGTGACAATCTCATAAAATAAATATTCAACTTGAACACATGATATTGTGGGATGGGAAAAGTATTCCTTTTTGTATTAATCTTCACAAGAGTAAACTTACAATATGTGATCGACACTGCTCCTCAAAACTGGTCATGGGATCCTCTTCAACTATCCTCCAACTTCTTTGCTCTATACTTCTCTTTGCACAAGGATGGCTAAAGGTTGGGACAAGGGGAATGTTCAATTGGGTATAGTTTCTTTACTATGATTTTCCTCTTTTCAAATGGGACCCCTACCCCTTCTTTTATAGGCTAGAAAGGGCTAGGTATTTGGTCGAATGACCGGCCATGCATGGTCGAAAGGTTTAGTTAACTTACCCAAAGCTATGTGTTCTGTCAACAAATTTCCTTTTTATGTGCTTCTGTAGGTACACGCGGGTTGTATTGGGTCAGCTAGCGTGTACACACGTGCAGTAATGGAACAGGGCATGTGGACCTTTATAAAGGGTTTTTTTAAGAAGAGTTGTTCAGTAGTGTTTTGGCAAAGAAGGAATCTGAGATGGCTTGATGCCAGGTAAGCATATCTGGTGAAAATTAGGGTTATAACATAGATCCATGGTTCAACACTTCAACAACGCACCAACAAAACCCTAGCTACTGGCCCTTTCGGCAACACCTGCGAAGTAGATGAAGTCTCACCCGAGGTAGAGGCCGGGGGGGGTTGCAGGACTCAAATGTCTACAACCTAGTTGGGACACAAATATGTGATTACAACACTTTAACAAATCACTTATCCAATAATATGCATTAATTTATGACCCTTATTCACTTCGTAGAGTAAACCTAAAAATAGAATAGTGCAGTAATAATAAAGATTTGAGCACATTTAATCATTTAGCACATAGCATCAGAGTAGATCTAACATTCATTCATATCTAAAGTACTAAGCATCAATGGATCTACCGATCATGCATCAAGATTAAGAAAATAAATACATAAACACCATGAGTAACACTGCACAAAGCACAATAACACAGGATATACGTGGTTCACCCCAGCGTGGGGCTACGTCCACCAACTCTTCTTCTTATTTATTAGTCTCTTCAATATTCTTACAGTAACAGAGACACAAAGCCCACTTCACACTGGACAGGAGATCTGCGCACACCTCGCCAAATCCTCCTTCCCCGAATTGGATCAAAGCATGCAACCTTACATAGTTTGTATGCACAAAATACTTACAAAATGCTTGCACTTAGCTAACACTAGCACGTAGCCATCAACCCCTTATTACATTGCCTAGCTACTTATTTATTCATTACAAAAGGCCTAAGCATGGGTAAACCCATGGGATGAAATCCCATACCCGTTACATAAACCCTAAAATCCCAAAAAAACCCGCAAAAAGGGTGAGATCCCGTGATCTCCACTTCGCCCGGGCGCTCTGTCTTCGACGAACCTGTCGAAGTCCCAAAAATGGTAAAACACAACCAATGTTTCCACAAAACTTGGTCAAGGGCCAACAGGCCCCCAACACTCACCTATGACTCGTCCCGAGTCACTTTGATCTGGGTAATCCTGCTTCGAAGGCCTCGAGCTTAGCTCGAGTTGCCTCGACTTGCTGCTTTTCCAGAGCCTCCTACTCAGTGAATTCTAGAATGACTTGCTTGGTGACAGGCCCTTCCAGGCGTTCTTCCATTGTTGTGACCACTTGTTCCAAATGTGAGCCTTGTCCCTCGATTTCTTCAAAAAGTGTGCAGGCTTCGTCCTGCATCAGCTGGAGTCTCTGTTTCACCTCCATAACTCTACTCTGGATGGTAGTGACCTATTGTTGAACTACCCACTGCTCCTACAACCTCTTCATATTTTCCACCGCAGTAATCAGCTTCAACTATGCTTTCACAATCGATGCTTGTTGCTTCACTTCCTGGAGCTGTGCCTCCAATGTCCTCAACTCTAGGTCTTCTGCAAGGCGCTCATAGGTTTGCGCACTTCAATTACTTAGTTTCTTGCATTCTAAGGCCAAAGACTTGATTCTTTCTACTGTGCTCCTAGATGTTTCTTCCCTCTGATCCCGCACTTCTTATGGAGTGCTCGACACTACTTGAATTTCTAACTATGCTAATCTTGCCTGAAGTTGTTGAATGGCTTCAACGAGCTTCCCCACTTGGCTCTCGGTTGTCTCTTCTTCCATCTTTGCCAAGCCCGACACTAAGCGAAGTGCTATAGTCACAACTTCCTTGACCACAGTCTACTCCATGAGCAGCTGGTTCTCTCTATGAATTTTCTCTCCGTCCTTCTCGAACTTTGCTCTAATTTCATCTTTCTCTCGCTGCACAACCCAAAGTTTCTCTAAAGCCTCCTCCTTTTCTTACTTCAAGGCCTTTGTGACCTACTCCTTTTCTTCTTGGACTCGACGAAGGTGAGCATCTATTGCAACTACTATCCTTCGCAATTGGTTGGGCTCATCCCCCAATTATGCACCTTCTAATGATGACGACGCAATAAACACTACACGGCTCAAATAGATAGCTTGTTGTATCCCCTTTAGCTCCACCTCGATTATGTCAGACATCGTCTCCTAATTTGATTCATGTCATTGTAAAATATCTTCCAAAGCATCTTCTACAACTGCAATGATGAGATCAACATCATTTGTTGTGAGCACATTCTGCGACTGAGGATTATTGGCTTGGGTCTTCTTTTGCACTGAGGGTTTCTACGAAGAAACCTTCCTTTTCTTTGATGTCTCGGCCTCTATAAGGGGATCCTTTGGTGGTGTCAGTTCACTTGTTTCTTTCTTTTCTTCTTCCCCTTCCTCCTTTTGGTTTACTTCGTCGACTCCTCCTCCGAGTGATTCAGGCGCAGTTTCCTCTGATGCGTTGTCTATATCCTGCACTTCTTCCTTTTTCTTATTTTTCTTTACACTACTCTATATGTCATATTCAGTCCCGGTGACCATAGGACTTCTGATGAGGTTGGGGTCAAAAATTTCTACATCACCGACCAGTACAAGGAATTGAGATGGCCATTCTTTAGTAATTTCTTCCAGGTCTTCCTCGGTCAACTTATAATACGACTGCAGCTCCTCTTTACTTTCATCCCTATGTGGAGTTATGTAGATGAAGTGGTAGTTTGCATGGAAATTCGCTAGTGGCCTATACGTATGCAAGGAGTTTGGGGTCATTCAGGGGAATGACTCAATGGCGCACATGAGTTGTATATAGTAAGTGTGGAACACCGCATTTGATTGCCATTGCTTCGCCATATCACTCGTATAACACAAGGTGGTGAACCTCGCTACCAATGGTTCTGATGGCTCAACTTCCGGGAATGTCTCTCTCTCCAGCATCTCCCAAGTGACAAATTATATTAATATCAACAACCAACTAAAGTGAAACTCGCATCCTTGGTCCTGCGCTCACCCAGTTCATCTGCATCCCTTCGACACACTTCCCTACGAGGTCGACTACGAACCCTGTGACTTGCGTAGGAGGGTTCTTTCTGACGATCTTTCCCACTATCAGCTAACAAGATAGGTGCAATGTGCCATCATGGATGGAGGCTACCTTGTAGCCTCGCTTCCCCTTCTCTACATTGCCATAGGTCTCCTTGATCCGCTGCGCTAAGGACCGATCTGCAACGTTCCCTTGGTAGAACTGGTGAGGGTCTGGTCCTTGCATTCTTAATCCAGTGATCATATGGATCAACAACGGATCCATAATCATGGGCCTATCTAACAAGATATAACCTCAATGGTAGCATGACAAGAGGATTTTAATGCACATGTTAACCTCCCGATGTCTGCCGAAGTGGGGGATCTTCATGACGTTCAAGATCGTCGATCTCGCAATCTCCTTGATTCATGGTTGGGGAACTATCTTAGGCTTCTTCCCAGTCGTCTTCATTAGGTATCTATGTGGCGCGAGCATCGCATAATTCTTCCTATCGTCAAGGTTGAAGTCATTGATCTTGAGATCTGGGATCAGTCCCAGCTACGGTTTGACTGCGCGTATCCCCATTGGGAGGTATGCAATGATCAATGTGTACTCAAAGTCACGTGGGATGCTGTCAATACTAACTGTGCCATCCAAGGGCAGGATGTAGTTGGGCAAGACCAACGGGATCTGCTTTGTGTTCGCCAGATTGTCATGGTGCTTTCTTCTTTTCTCCATCGTGGTTCGAGATGGCACAGATCGACGTCCAGTCAAGGGGGATGCTTGCAATCTGCCCTTCGATGATGCATGTATACCTGCAGACATGACTTTCTCAGTCATAAGGTCGATCAATATCTCTTCTACGGATTTCTCTAAATGCTAAGGTCGCTCGACATGCACACTCGTAATCAATTAACTTGGGTAGGCAAATAGACACTCAAGGTAATCAAATCAATGGTGAGGTTTAGATAGTACAACACGGTATGCGATCAATTCTCTGTTAGCTCAAATATCTCATGTTGCAAAAGTGGTCTTGGTGCAACATTCAACAGATTAAATAAGAAACGTCCTATTAGATTCCTTCAACAGGTCGAAATGACTTAATCAATATGAATCCATCCGTTATGGCGTGGTCTCAATGGTCCAATGGTGGTCTTTCTTGCAATAATTGTGTTTCTACCATTCTGGAGCATCGTTCTAATGGTAGGGACACCTTCAACGGTCATATAGCTTTGTTGTGGTGAAGTGTCATTCTGCATTGTGTTGGAAGATTGATTGTTGTCATTGATGTCAACCCTAGTCATGGGTTTTGGACCGCAAGATTGATAAAGGTATTTGGACATGAAGGAAAATGCACATGCATATACAACACCCAT
>JASDQU010735316.1:279570-289862 GCA_032191745.1 Picea mariana
CGAAGATGTAGTCCACCAGGGATGAAATCTGTTATCAAGTTTTTGTGTGCAAATATTATGCTTATGTCTCTTCATTTTTAAGTTTTCCCTTCTTTAATGGTGCACTTTAATTTATGCTCATTCAATACAATTCTTTATAAGTCACAATGAAAAGATCCTGGATCAAAAAAGTAGGGTTGTGTGACTTGCAAATGGGGATGAAAATACCAAGTTTTTCCATAACTATGCCAATCATAGGAAAAATGTCAATACTACATGGGAAATTAAGTAGGAGGATGGGAGTGTGGCTAGGTATTTCAAGGAGCTAGCATATATTAGGGTTTCACACTTTAGATATTTATATCATGAAGAGGCTAAAGTTAATACAAAAAATATGGTGAAGTTAAACTCACATTTCCCCAGTTTTGTAGGAGAAGAAGAAAACAAGCACCTTGTGGATGGGGTGTTTAAGGATAAACTCATAGTTATGATAGATTCTATGCAGAAGGATAATAATACAGGCCTATATGGTTGGACTGTGGAGTTCTTTGTTGGCTTAATGATATGATAGAAGATGTGTTGATCAGGTTGGTGGAGGRTCCCAGGAGATTAGGGTAATTTTTAGGTGCCTTTAACTCCACTTTTCTCTCCCTTATTCCTAAAAAGGACAATCCTTCCTCCTTTGAGGAATTCAAGCCCATCTCTTTTCATAGATATATTTACAWAATCATTGTGAAGGTTATTGCTATGGGGTTCAAAAATATTTTTTMTGAGTYAATATCAAATGAATGGTTTGGGTTCGCATGGGAGGAAAATTCATGAAGCAATAGGAATGGCTCAATAAGGGTTGCACTCTATAAAAAATTAGAGGTTGCAGGCTATGGTAATGAAATTAGACTTATCCAAAGCATATGATAGATCCAATCGGTTGCATATGAGAATTATTCTAATTTGTATTGGGTTATGTGTCCAGATGATGAATTGGATCATGGGATGCCTAACTTTAGTCTCATTTGTAGTACTCAATTATGGTTCTCCTTCATATCTTTTCAAGCCAAGTAGAGGCCTCGGGAAAGACTGTCCATTGTCTCCCCTAATTTTTTTAATCATTATCAAAGGGTTAAATAGGAAAATTATTGAGGCTAAGAGATCTAGTTCTCTATGTGGTATTACACTTAGTGCTTTGTTCTATTTGAGTCACCTCCTATTTGTAGATGATGTGTTACTTTTCCATGGTAGCTCTAGAAAAATGTAACCAAACTAAAGGATATCTTAAGCATGAATGTTACAACAAGTATGGAGATAAATGTGCATAAATTATTGATTTGTTTTAACATAGTGGAGGAGGATCAAGTGAGAAGTAATCTTGATATTTTCCTTTCTAGTAGATGGAATTTCAAGCAGGTTTTAAGTACCTAGGGTTTCTATTGAAACTCGATGATTATAGGAAGAGAAATTGGAAGTGGCTAATTGAGAAGGTTGAAAATCAAACCAAGCTTTGGTGTAAACAATGGCTATCACTTGGTGATACTTTAACCCTTCAAGATAGTATTGGAGGACTATCCTTGTGTAATAACTGACACACTATATCCTATATCCCGAAAAGGGTATTGGAAACTATCCAGAAGATATGCCTTAAATTCCCATGGATAGGGAAGATATAATTAGATGGAATACCACTTGTAAAGTGGTTTTTTGAGGACCACCCTTTTTCTTGTTTTGATAAGATTTATTCTGAGTATCAACCATCATTGCATCCTCTTCAGGATCCCAATCTAAAGCAACGATTGTAGAATCAAATATTTTCCCAAAAATCCGTTCTCTTGCGTTCCTTCTCACTTTACAAGAATTTTCATCATGATTTCCTTCACATAAATTACACCATGCCCTTGAGAGTATTTCCTTAGGCTGAAAACTTTGAGGCTAATTTCTCAAGGTAACTTGTGTGGAGGTTTATGTGGAGGTTGAAGTAACACCCTTTCGCTCAAAAACAATCATTTTGTTTCTCATGTCCTGTACAAGCTACAATACAATTGACATATCAGTTTTCTTAATGTGATCTTCAATAAGGAGATTTGTTCTTGTCAATTGTTCTTTGAATTATAAACAATATTGTAGAGAAGACCCTAGGCTATTAAATTTTTTCTCTTCTAATCTATGTCAATAAGAAGAAGGTAATGCATTGCAATCATGCATCAAAGCAACTTGATTATGAGGTTGGATAATCTCAAGGATTTGATTATACAATTTAGTGAAACGTAAATTGAAGGATTTGATTGTTTCATCTTTGTTATAAATGAGATTGTTATAATCTTTCAACAAATCTACTAGACTTTGGGGCTTCCCATAAGTGGATTTAAACCAATATCATAATTCAACACAAGTCAAAAAAACTTTAGACGATAATTCAAAGAAATCTGCAATAACCTTCCCTTCCAAAGAGTTTACGAAGAATCTCATGTATCATTATAATTCGTTCCTATATTATGACATGCATTAGAGAATGCAACTAAATGTTCATTGACATAGATAGTTCCACTGCCAGAGAATTTGGGCAAATGATCCTTAAATTTTGGAAGAGGATTGGTTGTTGGATTTATATTCAAAGGAGAAGATACATGCTAAGGAGTAGTGTTAGCATATTCTTTGAATTGGAATAAACCATACTGTTTGATTACCTTTGCATGATTCATTGTAGATTGAACATGGTTGAAATGATTGTACATGCTTCCGAATAGGGATGAGACATAATCCTGTGAGGAAGTGGGCCCGCTTGTGGTACTAGAACCACCAGAAGAAGTCATTGTGATCTTCTTAGGAGAGAAAGTTTTTGATGAACTTGTAATCTCAGTCTCATAATCAGACAGAGACCGTTCAAGCTTTGGTTGAAGGTTTTCTAAGATTACCTTCCTTCTTCCAATTTCAAAGAAAGGATCAAATTCAAGTGATTCACCCCTCATTCATTGTGATACATGAGATTGAGTGGTCATAAGACAACCTTCTAACGAGGAGGATGGTTATGAGCTTTCCTTTCAATGGCCTCTCTTTGCTCTTTAATTTCTATGTCACAAGCAATAACTTCCCAAGAACGTTCAAGTTGTTCATGGGAAACAACAATTTCTAAAATAAAATCAAACATGCCTGAAGTAATACTTCTTTGATCATGAAAATTAAGTCTTATGTTTGGTTGTTGAGGGGTATGAAAAGTCATTAAAATCAGATAAAGGAAAGAAAAGAACTAGAGTAAATAAATCTCCCCAGTATGGTTGCCAAATAAATTGTTGATGCAAGGAATGGTAATGCTCCTTACTCATACATTTTCGAATCTCATTAGGCTATATGAGATAGGCGAGATTATTACCCTGGTTTATAGCTTGTCAAAACTTTAATTGGACCTCAAGAAATGTAATTCTTGGATCAAATATCCTTTTTTAAAATATATGATTTTTATGTGTTTTTGTGATCTTCTTAGGAGAGAAAGTTTTTGATGAACTTGTAACCTTAGTCCCATAATTAGACAGAGACCGTTCAAGCTTTGGCTGAAGGTTTTTTAAGATTACCTTCCTTCTTCCAATTTCAAAGAAAGGATCAAATTCAAGTGATTCACCCCTCATTCATCGTGATACACGATATTGAGTGGTCATAAGACAACCTTCTAATGAGGAGGATGATTATGAGCTTTCCTTTCAATGGCCTCTCTTTTCTCTTTAATTTCTATGTCACAAGCAATAGATTCCCAAGAACGTTCAAGTTGTTCATGGGAAACAACAATTTCTAAAATAAAATCAAACATGCTTGAAGTAATACTTCTTTGATCAGGAAAATTAAGTCTTATGTTTGGTTGTTGAGGGGTAGGAAAAGTCATTAAAATCAGATAAAGGAAAGAAAAGAACTAGAGTAAATAAATCTCCCCAGTATGGTTGCCAAATAAATTGTTGATGCAAGGAATGGTAATTCTCCTTACTCATACAATTTCAAATCTCATTAGGCTATATGAGATAGGTGAGATTATTACCCTGGTTTATAGCCTATCAAAACTTTAATTGGACCTCAAGAAATGTAATTCTTGGATCAAATATCCTTTTTTAAAATATATGATTTTTATGTGTTTTTATACAAGTATTACAACTTAAATAAAATAATAGTAGGATACAAAGAAATGCCAAAATAAGTATGTGAATAACAAATTAATAATGATGGAAATTAAAACAAATTAATGAAGTATGTAATAAAATATTAAATAACAATATCCCAACAGTTCTCAAAGTGAGAAGAAATCAATGAATTTTTATTAATGACAACTTTGAGTTACAACTGAAAATCTCATTTTCAAGTCCCTGCGAGGGATTGGACCAGGGAAAACTCTTGTAAGTCCAAGATGTAATTAAAACTCATACATGGACAACTAATGTCAAAAAAAAAAAAAAAAAACATCACAATGCAAGACCGATATAGATCAATTCAAGTTACATGTGCATCATCATTTTGAACTCTACAAAACTAGCATTAATTAGCACCAAGTGATTTTAGAACTTCTAATTAAGCCAAAACAGACTTCAAGAAAATAAATGACCTTGGAGTATATCATCGATCAATGCCTCCTAGTATTTTCTTTGACACCTTCAAAACAAACCTATTGTCAACAAGACAGTTGATCTCTTATGAAATCTCACAATGGAATGAAAAGATGAATATCTCATTCAAAAATTAGGCATACCTTATCAATAATCTTCCTTCTCCTTGTTGAACTCCTTCCTTATTTCTATATCTTCTTTGAAGTAGTTAGGTAGTTCAACCACTTTTGTTTTTAAATTTAATTAACTTTTCATTTAAGAAAATACATCTTAGTTTAAGATAAGGGTCACAAATATGTTTTTATATTTTAACTAATAATAGATGGGGTCCCACTAGATCCACGCATCTTTATTTTACATAATTTCCCTTGTAGCTCCCAAAATAACTTGAATGTATACATATTCAACAACATAAAAATAAATCAAGAAAAGACATTCATCAAAATAATTCCATGTCATCAAACACTTGTACCTCCCATATATCAAAATAATATGATATTTTTAAGTTTTCAAAAACAAATATCATATTTCTACTGACTGTTCAAAATAAAGTATCATATGTCTCAAAATAAAAACTGTCATGCCATAAGTTATAAGAGATGGGGGTACTTCTTCTTAAAATAACTTTCTCTTTCTTTCCTACCTTTGTTGACTTTTTCTTTGAGTGTGCAGAGGATGATTGGGATGTATCAATGATAGGGGTAACAATAAGCCTCTTCCCTTTATCAATTTGAATTTCAAGAGGGTACTCTATGTTCTCTGGGAGGAGAACGGGCTACGAAAGAAGCTGATGTAACAAAAGGCACCATGTGATGAGGTAAAGGGGGATCTCTAGGACTGATAGACCACTTGCTATATCAGAAGGAGGATTCACTATATTACTATCCCAAACATTGTTTGCAGGATGAATAGGAGGCTTGGGAATGTCCATAACACTGGGGTGAGGCTGCAAAGGTACACTTGGAAGAGCTAGGGGTTGAGGCAAAGGAGTTTGACCAACGAGGTTTAGGTAACCAGTTTGCACTAGTTGGTTGAATTCATCTGAATCTGCATCAAAATGGATAGAGAATCTTATCCTCTTGTGTCTCCCTTGCTGCCAAAACATGCTAGGCCTTCTTCCTCTTCCTCCTTTGTCACCCATGTTACTCCCTCTGCTTCCCCTGCTAAAGAAGCTCATATTTTTTTTTTCCATTTTCATTTCAATCAGTTAATAGTAATTCTTTGAGCATGATACAACACAAAGAAAAATAAACATTCATTGCAATATTTGTTAAATATGACTTAGTAAGGCTTCGTCTAGAACATGGCAGATCAAGTATGTAGGGGATAAATGAAAAGGGAATAATGTATAAGAGGGGAAAGAAAACCAAAACTCATTCATCACCAATAATTTTATCTTCTAGTTTCTTTAGCCAATCCAAAACTTTAATCCTATGTATGCCTCTTTAAACAACTGAATATATCTTTTCTTAAATATGAACAAGGATTAATGAAAAAAACTCTGTACTTTAATAAGCCTTTGGATTGTTTAATGATAGAGGGAATATGCTTATGATAAGTGATAAATAATGAAGGGATAATGTACATAGCTTCATGTAGAAACAATTTAGGATTCAAGCTCAACCATTTATCTCCACTATGTGCCTTTTTTAAAATTTGCACATATTTCCAAAAATGCACTTGATACACATATACACATATTAACCAACAACATGGAACAATTGTAGTGACTGGGATTGAGAATATTCAATAAAACTTCCATGTCATTCCTTATAACATCCATTATGCTTACACTCTACAATTTTTATGCATTATAACTCCATAACATTTACCAATACCCTAGGTAAATATCTTCAAAACTTATGTGATGACTCACGTTTACCAAATTGTGGGTTTTTAAATATAATGAACAAAGTATGAGCTATTATACAATGACTGGAGTATGAGAGTGGGAAAACCCAAACCATATATCTATCATGTCATCCATTCAAGAAAAATGGGAGGAGTATTACAATGGTGATGTCACAATGTATATCACATTCGCGATAATTTCATATAAACTCAAGTCGAGTTTATTTCAATAGAGGAAAATAATATCAAGTATGAGAAGACTAATGGTGAGTTGGGACATAGTCTTTTTATAAGCACAACCAAAGTTTTACGCCTTTAGAACAAATCAAAACTGAACCTAGGTTGCATTTCTTTGTAAAGGGGTAGTCATTGTTATGGGTTTAACCGAAGATTCTTTTACACTTGTTATCATCTCAATTCTGTGGTCAAACCTTTCCCAGGACACAAAAGCAAAAATGGAAAGTGATAAAAATGTAATGATGATAGTGAAAATAAATCCAACACAATTCTTGACRACATAAACAATATCGACCAACCATACATTCTTTTAACCAGTTGTTCGAATGATTGTTCTATTATTTCACCATAGCTTTCTTTTCACATAGATGGAAAATAAAGGGAAATAAGAGATTCATGCTTGCAACGATATGACAGAACCATACTAATTCATTTAGCAACAAATTTGCAATAGAAGTACCTTCCAATTCTGTGTGAGTACATACCTTAGCAAGAAGAAAACCAATATTTATATAATTCCAAGTTTAGGTGGTTGCAAGGGCTTCACAGTTGCAACAATGAACAAAGTATCTTTTGGAATGCAATGCAACAATATGCTACTCTCTCCATAGTCAAAAACCAAATGAGGAATGATGGAAACCCTAACAAACTTCAAGGTGATAAGGTGCGGGTTTGGTGACAAATGAATAATCATTTCCAATTTAATGTATGGCTATATCATAATACAAATACGTTGATATCCCATATAATTTAAATCTTCATATTATATGCTCCTTATGTAACTTTAACTCTCCACATTAAATCAACAATTCATATCATAGTGCAACAATTCATATCATAGTGCATGAGATAATGCACACTTAATACACTATAATGTGAGTGCTATGGAATATGAAATACCACTAATGTTTCGAACCAAAACCATACCATATTTATGCGAGTGTTAAGGGAATTTAACCTCATAACATATATGTTAAGTATGCCTTGTTTGAAACATAATTCCAATGTCAAGCCAATAGTATAACCATGAATGCCAATGTAAAGTGAAACTTTATACAACCTTTCAAGATGTTAATGCCATGCAAAGTTTCAAAACATATTGTAAATAAAACATGCCACCATATATGCCTTTATAGTTAGTGTGGTGTGCCATTGAATGCTGTATGCTTGAATATTTCCACGTGATCCTTAAAACCATTGAGATGTGAGGCATAAAAAAACTGAAATACATCATCATACCAAATGTCAACTTTGTGCCATGCGAAACATGTTTACTCAAGCATGTTATTGTGGATGAAATTAAATGTACTTTGAGGCAAAATTTTTGATGTAAAGAGATATCCCACACAAAAACTATGATAGGTTGATATTATATCATAATGCAGAGCATATACAAGCCATACAATTTCAATTCTCTTTTCTAAGGGACCCCATCTATTATAGTTATATTATTAAGTATTTTAAAGAATTATAAGTTTTGCAACTCTTTGCAAACTATTTGAATAGGTGGACAAAGTATGAGTCAACAATATGGATATGGCCTATGTCCTTCACCTACTGGTTAAAGAGGCGCTAGATCAAATGGATCGATCAAGAAGTCTTCTTCATCGAATTACTCAATTTCAAGAAGAGGAGTTTTGAAAGGAGAATTAAGTATATGATAAGAGACTTCAATAGGATTAGAATTGCACGAGTCATAAATAAGTTCCTTGTCATCATCTTTGATTTTCATATTCACTATAGGAAGAGCACTTGAGGAAACACTCATAGGTTTGAGAGGAGGACCAACATCATAACATGGAGGAGAAATATCTACTAAAACATGTTGGGAATCATTTGTAAGGAGTGGAAAGTTCTCGGTGGGCCGTGAGTAGGAGCTTTATAAAATATAGCATCTCTATGTTCAATGACCTTGTGAGTAGAAGGATCATATATACAATATGCCTTGGAAATGTTTTTGTATCCCACTAGAATGTAGTAGTGATTTTTGGCTTTCAATTTGTTTCTCTTTTCACTAGGAATACGAGCCCATACAAAACTAAGGGTTGTTTCCATACTATTTCTCATACAAAATCATACTTGGAACATAGGTAGGTGTCTCATTAATGACGAGGGCTGGACAAATAACCATTTCTCCCTAGAATTTAAGCTTGATTTGCTTGGAGCGAAGCATACATCGAGCCATCTCCATGATAAATCTATTCTTCCATTTTTTTGTGGGGTGTAGGGAACAATGCTATGCCATGAGAAATGAGAAATGTTTTAAAATAATTACCAGTATATTCTCCACCATCATGAGTGTTGATACACTTAATCCTTTCTAGGATTTGATTTTCCACTAATGATTTCAATTCTTTGAATTTCCCAAAGAAATCATCCTTGGATTGAAAAATGTATATTAAAAGGAGGCAAGGATAATCATCAATGAAGGTGAGAAAGTACTTAGCTCCCCCAAGAGGATGTGTATCCATAGGCCCACACATATCATTATGAGCCAACTCAAGATGCTGATAAGCTTGCCTAAGTTTTCCCTTTTCTAAGGACCCTTGATGGTGTTTCCCCAACACACACCCTTCACTAACACCAATAGGTGGTTTCATCTATGGAATATGATCAACCATGTGCACAACTCATATGTTGTAAAGAACCAAAGTTTGTATGTCCCAAAGATGCCATAACATGCTGGTGTTGTCAACATTAGCTACCATAGCAACAAATCCTTTTTGTTCGGACGATAGTGTCTTCCCCAACTTGTACATAAGGTCGGATTTATCATAATATCTCAAGGAAACCACTTTAAAACCATGATTCATGTCTTTTACTATAACATCCCTCTCTTGCGAGCACCTGTTATAGACTTAGTCTTTGAGGACACTTGCGTGCAAGTGATCCGGTTATAGTACATGATTATTTGTTTTGATTTTAGATCCTTATGATGATGTTGATGGTTGCGATTAATGTTATTTGATATATATGTATTGAAAGATGTTATTGATGAGTTTTCCTTGAGTATGCAAGACACTTGACAGATTGTGGATGACAATGGCATCAATGGATCTCCTTGGACTCTGGATTGAGTTAGGGAGTGAATTGTCTTGGTTTGAGTATTTTATTTATGAATATGTGACATATGATCGATTATTGCATGATTTTATATATGGATCATTGATAGTGTTTCGTTGATGGATGAATGCTTGCTAATATGAATCAGATAAGAAGTAAAGGGGCCATGCACATAAACCAGATATTGAGGGAGAGGTGTGGCAGCATCCCTATCACATCCTACTAGCACTCCCACGATGGCTTGAATTGTAGGTTAACGATTACCTAGTTCGAGAGGTCCACGATGTTGTGAGGGCACAATGAGATAGTCGCTCACAAATATTTATAAGTGGTGCACAATAAGACAGGGTCCTTATTCCTTAGAATCCCTTAGTCTATCACAAGGTCTCTCGAATGGAGTGCCGACTCCAAGGGTTGGACAACTACCAAAACCAGTCAAAGGCGAGTGACACCCTTGGAGCACAGAGTGTGTCTTGAAGGGAATGTCACATAAGTAACACTTGAGTCAATTAATCTAGGTGGCCTAGAAAACCTTGAGTGAATAATTAAACCTTGTAAAATCTTTAAGCATTTCCAGATTTAATTAAT
>JASDQU010735316.1:317694-328383 GCA_032191745.1 Picea mariana
ACCAGCGGGGTCTGCATCAATGATCTGTCCTTTACCATTATTTTCATAATCAAATTCTGAATCAGGGTTCAACTCTTTGTCTTTGATCTCGACCACTAATGAATGTTTTGAGCGACATTCATCGGTGTTATGCCAGGGGATTTTGTGGAACTCGAACCATTTTCCAGTGTCCTTATTTTTCTTTTTGTGACCGTTCTTTTCTTATGTCTTGGATTGGTTTTTGGGAAACAGTTTGTTAGGGTTGTCTTTTTCATACTTTGGTTGTTGCGGATTTGCAGACCCGAACTCTCATTTTTTTCGGTGCTTAAATTTCTTCTCAATTTTAACAACATATCGATAAGCAGCACCGAGTGATGAGATGTCCACAAAATCCATTTCAGTCTGGATGTATCTGTGTAGAGCCCCATGGTATTTCATTACCAATTTTCACTTGGAGTCTTTGATATCCAGCTTGGTTTGCAAGGTATGGAAGGTACTGGTGAACTCCGAAACTCCTTGGACCTCTCTTGCTGCAGTTTGGTCCATCTCATGTACCGGTCCTCATAGTTGCCAACAGGGTAATACTGTTCCTTTACCAGATCCACAAAAAAAGACCAAGTGGGATTGGCCCCATATATTCCAGAATCCTCTGTAAAAATTTTCTCCGAGTAAGTTTCCTACCAATGTTTGACATAAGGGAGAGATTTAAGGAGTGCGATGGTGATTTGTTCTTTTTCGGAAAAAATGTGAACAGAGAAATAACCTTTTAGCAAAATTAACCATTTTTCTAGGGATTCTACATCCATTTGTCCCTCAAATACAGGAATATCAAAGTTAAATTTTACCTTGAAAGGAGAGGTTCCTCCAAAGTGGTTGCTTGATGAAGATGCACCTGATGCTATCGACAAGCATTGAAGGATGTGGGAAAAATTCTCCATCATTTCATCCTTTTGTTGCGTGAGAGCTTGCTCAAGCAACAGATTGATAGGATCCTCTGCTCCATCATTTTTCTTTTCTTCCGCCATTGAGGGTTTCCTGGGTGTGCGAGAGAGATTGTCTCCAAGAGATAAAATCTCTACACCCAACTTGCTATACTCAGAACTTGTCGGGGACATGCACTGAAAAAAATGATCAAGAGAAGCCTTCTCTGATACCACTAATCTGGATTATTTTCAGCACGAAATGAGAGTGGAGATATAATAAAGAAATGCACAGGGATATTGTAGATATTCAATAATATAACAAAAATGTATCAGATATGCACCCATAAAAACATATATACAATAATACACGATTTCTATTAATCAAAGAAATGTACAGATACTGTAAAAATACAGAGTGAAAGACTCGCTAGAGTGGTGGCAGCTTATCTCTGAGAAGAGATGTGATGGCTACTCACATTCACAAGAAGATGATTACAATGAGGCTCTGAAGGCCCTTTTACAACAAACAAGAATGTCAAAAGTCCTAGACATCCAAAAACCTAACCCTAGGAGATGAAGCACCAAAAGTCATGTGGGCCTTGTTTGGGTAAGTTAGTACATCAACTTCTCGGGGTCATAACTTTTGCATACGATCTCCATTTCAGGCGTATGATAGCTTGTTGGAAAGGTTTCATCGAGGAGATTCATTTTGGGGGATCAAGCATGTCTTTGGATATATTTTAGAACCTTGATCTCAAAAAATCTTCATTTAGGCCCTCAAAATGGCCCTGGAAGTTAAAACCTGCTAAAAATAGTAAATTTCTAAAATTGCCAGAAAGTTGTTTTGAGCCAGTTGAAAAAGGTCGGTGGCCACCGATATCCACCTGGATCAATTCTCCTTATTTAGGAAGAAATTATATCCATTGCGTTGAGTTCCCGGGGGAGAAGGAAAAGCATTTGTTGAATCTGGATCTTTGTGAGTTTCTTGTCTTGCTGGAGATGTCGCATTGCTAAGTGTGTGGAATTCTATCACGAAACTTTTGAGGTTAAGGATTTTCAACAAGTCGAGATACATGACAGGATGGTGTGAAGAAGGAATCTTTTCCCTTTGCTACAACCTTGTCGACCTGCTTCTATTGGATAGAAGGTGCTTGGGGCAAGGTTGTAGTGGTTGCAGTGTCCTTTTGTTCTCCTTTTGAACAGTTTGTGAAGAAGCTAAATTTTGCAGTATGATATACTAGCTTGCGACACTTTTTAGGTGGAACAGTAGTCAGAACTACCTCTGGTATTCTGTAGAGATGACCCCCCAAAGTAACAATGACACTACGGGGTAGAGACTCATAAATAGCATGGCGTCTCCACATATATGGTTGGCCCAAGAGCACATCACAGAGATCCAGTGGGGAAAAATCACATAATACCTCATCCTTGAAGGGTTGGATGCCATATAATAATCAACACTCTTGGCTGACACATAGATCTCTTCCTTGGCAAAGCCACCCAATGTTGTATGGATGCGGGTGTGGTGTTGTCAACAATCCAAACTATTTGATGACCTCCGCTGAGATGAGGTTCTTTTTGATTCCGCTATCAACAAGAAAATGCAGCTGGGTCCCCTTCACCCACATCTATGAATGAAAAAGGCACTCCCCCTCTGCAGAATCTGTTCTCTCTTCTGGTTGCATTGTTGTGGTAGCGACAATAGCAGTGGGGTCCACATCAATGATCTGTCCTTTACCATTTTCTTCATAATCAGATTCTGAATTACGGTTTGGCCTTTTGTCTTTGATCTCACCCACTAATGATTATTTTAAGTGACATTCATCAGTGTTGTGCTAGGGGATTTTGTGGAACTCGCACCATTTTCCAGTGTCCTTCTTTGTCTTCCCGTGACCCTACTTTTCCTGTGTCTTGGACTGGTTTTTTGGAAACTATTTCTTAGGGTCATCTTTGTCATACTTTGGTTGTTGTGGATTTGCAGACCTGAACTCCCATTTGTTATGGTGCTTAAATTTCTACTCAATTTTAATAGCATATCGATAAGCAACATCGAGTGATGAGATGTCCAGAAAATCCATTTCAGTCTGGATGTATCTGTGTAGAGCCCCACGGTATTTCAGAACCAAATGTTGCTCGGAGTCTTTGATACCCAGCTTGGTTCACAAGGTATGAAAGGTAATGGTGAACTCCGAAACTGCTTGGCCCCTCTCTTGCCGCAGTGTGGTCCATCTCATGTACTAGTCCTCATATTTGCCAACAAGGTAATATTGTTCCTTTACCGCATCCACAGAAAATCCCCAAGTGGGATCGACCCCATATATTCCAGACTCCTCTATGAAACTTTTCTCCCAGTAAGTTAAACACCAATTTTTAACATGAGGGAGATATTTAAGGAGTGCGAAGGTGATCTTTTCTTTGTCGGAAAAAATTGTGAACAGAGAAATAACCTTCTAGCAGAGTTAACCATTTTTCTAGGGATTCTGCATCCATCTGTCCTTCAAATACAGGAATGTCAAAGTTAACTTGTACCTTGAAAGGTGAGGTTCCTCCAAAGTGGCCGCTTGATGAAGATGCACTTGATGCTATTAGCAGGCGTTGAAGGATGTGGGAAAAATTATCCATCATTTTGTCCCTCTATCTTGTGAGAGCTTGCTCAAGCAACAGATTGATAGGATCGTTTGCTCCATCACTTTTTTTTTCTGCCGCCATTGAGGGTTTCTTGTGTGTGTGAGAGAGATTGTCCTCAAGAGAGACAACCTCGAGACCTAACTTTCTATACTCGAACCTCGTCATGGACATGCAATGAAAAAAATGATCTACAGAAGCCTGCTTTGATACCACTGATCTGAATTATTTTCGGCATGAAATGAGAGGGGAGATATAAAAAAGAAATGCACATAGATATTGCAAATATTCAATAATATAATAGAAATGTATCATATATGCAACCATAAACACATATATATAGTAATACACGATTTCTATTAATCAAATAAATGTACAAAGACTCGCTATAATGGTGGCAACTTATCTCTAAGAAGAGATGTGATGGCTACTTGCATTCACAAGAAGATGATTACAATGAGGCTCTAAAGGCCTTTTTACAATAAACGAGAATGCCAAAGTTCTTATACATCCAAAAATCTAACCCTAGGAGATGAAGCGTTGAAAGTCATGTGGGCCCCATTTGGGTAAGTTAGTACATAACCTTTCCGGGGTCGTAACTTTTGCATACGATCTCTGTTTTAGGCGTATGATAGATTGTTGGAAAGATATCATCGAGGAGATTCATTTTGGGGCTCAATCATGCCTTAAGATATCATTCAGAACCTCGACCTTGAAAAACCTTCATTTAGGCCCTCAAAATTTCCCTAAAGTTAAAACATGCTAAAAATAGTAAATTGCCAAAATTGCCAGAAAGTTGTTTTGAGCTAGTTGGAAAAGGTGGGTGGCCACCGATATCCACCTGGATCAATCCTCCATCCTTAGAAAGAAATGGTATCCATTGCGTTGAGTTCCTGGGTGAGAAGGAAAAGCGTTTGTTGAATCTGCATCTTGGTGAGATGCTTGTCTTGCTGGAGACGTCGTGCTGCTTAGTGTGTGGAAGTCTATCCAGAGCCTGTTGAGGTTGAGTATTTTCAACAAGTCAAGATACATGATAGGACAGTGTTCAAAAGGAATCTTTTCTCTTTGCTGCAACCTTTTTGACCTGCTTCTGTTGGATAGAAGGTACTGGGGGCAAGGCTGTAGTGGTTGTAGTGTCCTTTTGTTCTCCTTTTGAACAGTTTTTGAAGAAGCTGAATTTTGCAGTATGAGATACTAGCTTGCGAAATTTTTTAGGTGGAACAATAGTCGGAACTACCTCTAGTATTCTGTATAGATGACCCCCCAAAGTAACAATGACACTATGGGGTCGAGACTCATAAACAGCATGGCATCTCCACATATATGGTTGGCCCAAGAGCACATCACAGACATCCAGTGGGGCAACATCACATAATACCTCATCCTTGAAGGGTTGGATGCCATATGATAATCGACACTGCTGGCTGACATGGAGATCTCGTCCTTGGTAAAGACACCCANTATTTGAATTGTTGTGGTAGTGACAATAGCAGTGGGGTCCACGTCAATGATCTATCCTCTACCATTATTTTCACAATCAGATTCTAAATCAGGGTTCGTCTCTTTTTCTTTGATCTCGGCCACTAATGACTATTTTGAGAGACATTCATCAGTGTTGTGCCAGGGGCTTTTGTGGAACTCGGACCATTTTCTGGTGTCCTTCTTTGTCTTCCCATGACTCTTCTTTTCCTGTGTCTTGGACTAGTTTTTAGGAAACTATTTGTTAGGAACATTTTTGTCATACTTTGGCTGTTGTGGATTTTCAGACACAAACTCTTGTTTGTTCTGATGCTTAAATTTCTGTTCAATTTTAACAGCATATCGATAAGTAGCACCAAGTGATGAGATGTCCAGAAAACCCATTTCAGTCTTGATGTATCTTTGTAGAGCCCCACCGTATTTCAAAAAAAAATATCGCTCAGAGTCTTTAATACCTATCTTGGTTCACAAGGTATGGAAGGTAATGGTGAACTTTGAAACTTCTTGGCCCCTCTCTTTCCGCAGTGTGGTCCATCTCATGTACTGGTCCTCATAGTTCCCAACAGGGTAATACTATTCCTTTACCGCATCCACAAAAAATCCCCAAGTGGGATCAACCCCATATATTCCAGACTCCTCTATGGAACCTTTCTCCCAGTAAGTTTCCCATCAATGTTTGACATGAGGGAGAGCTTTAAGGAGTGCGAGGGTGATCTTTTCTTTGTCAGAAAAATTGTGGACAGAGAAATAACCTTCTAGTAGAGTTAACCATTTTTTTAGGGATTCTGCATCCATCTCTCTTTCAAATACAAAAATATCAAAGTTAGCATGTACCTTGAAAGGCGAGGTGCCTCCAAAGTGGCCTCTTGATGAAGATGCACCTGATGCTATCGACAGGTGTTGAAGGATGTGGTCAAAAATCTCCATCGTTTCGTCCCTCTGTCGCGTGAGAGCTTGCTCAAGCAACAGATTGACAGGATCGTCTACTCAATCGTTTGTCTTTTCTTCCGCCATTGACGGTTTCTTGGGTGTGAGAGAGTGATTGTCTTCAAGAGAGACAAGTGTGAGACCCAACTTTCTATACTCGGACCTCTTTGGGGACATGCACTATAAAAAACGATCAAGAGCAGCCTCCTCTGATACCACTGATTCGGATTATTTTCGATAGGAAATGAGAGCGGAGATATAATAAAGAAATGAACAGAGATATTGCAGATATTGAATAATATAACAGAAATGTATCAGATATGCAACCATAAACACATATATATATTAATACATGATTTCTATTAATCAAAGAAATGTACAGAGACTGTAAAAATACAGAGTGAAAGACTCGCTAGAATGGTGGCAGCTTATCTCTGAAAGGAGATGTGACGGCTACTCGCATTTGTAAGAAGATGATTACAATGAGGCTCTGAAGGCCTTTTTACAATAAACAGGAGTTCCAGAAGTCCTAGACATCCAAAAACCTAACCCTAGGAGATGAAGTACCAAAAGTCATGTGGGCCCAGTTTGGGTAAGTTAGTACATCAACTTCCCGGGGTCATAGCTTCTGCATACGATCACCGTTTTAGGCGTATGATAGCTCGTTGGAAAGGTTTCGTCGAGGAGATTCATTTTGAGGGCTCAATCATGCCTTTAGATATCACTTGGAATCTATATCTCAAAAAACCTTCATTTAGGCCCTCAAAATGGCCCTGGAAGTTAAAACCTGCTAAAAATAGTAAATTGCCATAATTGCCAGAAAGTGGTTTTGAGCTAGTTGGAAAAGGTGGGTGGCCACCGATATCCACCTGGATCAATTCTCCCTCCTTAGGAAGAAATGGTCTCCATTTCATTGAGTTCCCGGGAGAGAAGGAAAAGCATTTGTTGAATCTGTATCTTAGTGAGATGCTTGTCTTGTTGGAGACATCAAGTTGCTCAGTGTGTGGAAGTCTATCACGAACCTATTGAGGTTGATGCCTTTCAACAAGTCAAGATACATGAAAGGATGGTGTGTAGAAGGAATCTTCGCACTTTTTTGCAACCTTGTCGACCTACTTCTGTTGGATAGAAGGTTCTTGGGGCAAGGTTTTATTGGTTGCAGTGTCCTTTTGTTCTCCTTTTGAACAATTTGTGAAGAAGCTAAATTTTGCAGTATGAGATACTAGCTTGCGACACTTTTTAGGGGGAACAGTAGTCAAAACTACCTCTTGTATTTTGTAGAGATGACCCCCCAAAGTAACAATGACACTACAGTGTCGAGACTCATAAACAGCATGGCGTCTCGACATATATGGTTGCCCAAGAGCACATCACAGACATCCAGTGGGGAAACATCACATAATACCTCATCCTTGAAGGGTTGGATGTCGTATGATAATCAACACTACTGGTTGACACAGAGATCTCATCCTTGGCGAAGCCACCCAATGTTGTATGGTTGTGGGTGTGGTGTTGTCGACAATCCCAACTGGTTGATGACCTCTGCTGAGATGAGGTTCTTCTGGCTTCCGCTATCAACAATAAAATGTAGTGGGGTCCCCTTCACCGACATCTATGAATGAAAAAGGTGGTCCGCCTCTTCAAGATCTATTGGTTCTTCTGGTTGAATTGTTGCAGTAGTGATAATAGCGGTGGGGTCCACATCAATGATCTGTCCTTTACGATTATTTTCATAATCAGATTCTGAATCAGGGTTCGACTCTTTGTCTTTGATATCGGCCACTAATGAATGTTTAGAGAGACATTCATTGGTGTTGTGCCAAGGGCGTTTGTGGAACTCGCACCATTTTCCAGTGTCCTTCTTTGTCTTCCCGTGACCCTTCTTTCCTGTGTCTTGGACTAGTTTTTGGGAAAATGTTTGTTAGGGCCATCTTTTTCATACTTTGGTTGTTGCGGATTTGCAGACCTGAATTCCCATTTATTCTGGTGCTTAAATTTCTTCTCAATTTTAACAGCATATTGATAAGAAACACCGAGCGATGAGATGTCCAAAAAATCCATTTCAGTCCGAATGTATCTGTGTAGATCCCCATGGTATTTCAGAACCAAATGTCGCNAAGGTATTGGTGAACTCTGAAATTTCTTGACCCCTCTCTTGCCGTAGTGTGGTCGATCTCATGTACTGGTCCTCATAGTTGCCAACAGGGTAATACTATTCCTTTACCGCATCCATAAAAATATACCAAGTGGGATTGGCCCCATATATTCAAGACTCCTCTGTGGAACTTTTATCCCAGTAAGTTTCCCACCACTGTTTGACATGAACGAGAGATTTAAGGAGTTCGAAGGTGATCTTTTATTTTTCGAAAATGTTGTCAACAGAGAAATAACTTTCTAGTAGAGTTAACCATTTTTCTAGGGATTTTGCATCCATCTGTCCTTGAAATACAGGAATATCAAAGTTAACTTGTACCTTGAAAGGCGATATGCCTCCAAAGTAGCCTCTTGATGAAGATGCACCTAATTCTATCGGTAGGAATTGAAGGATGTGGGGAAAATTATCCATCATTTCATCCCTCTATCACGTGAGAGCTTGCTCAAGCAACAGATTGATAGGATCGTTTGCTCCAACGTTTTTCTTTTCGTCTGCCATTGAGGGTTTCTTGGGTGTGCGAGAGAGATTGTCTTCAAGAGAGACAAGCTTATGACCCAACTTTCTATACTTAGACCTCATCGGGGACGTGCACTGAAAAAAACAATCAAGAGCAGCCTGCTCTGATACCACTGATCCGGATTATTTTCAGCATGAAATGAGAGTAGAGATATAATAAAGAAATGCATAGAGATATTGCAGATATTCAATAATATAACATAAATGTATCATATATGTAGCCATAAACACATATATATAGTAATACATAATTTATATTCATCAAATAAATGTACAGAGACTGTAAAAATACAGAGAGAAAGACTCGCTAGAATGGTGGAAGCTTATCTCTGAGAAGAGATGTGACGGCTACTCGCATTCGCAAGAAGATGATTACAATGAGGCTCTGAAGGCCATTTTACAATAAACAGGAATTCCAAAATTCCTATACATCCAAAAACCTAACCCTAGGAGATGAAGCGCCAAAAGTCACGTGGGCCCCGTTTGGGTAAGTTAGTACATCAAATTCCTGTGGTCGTAACTTTTGCATACGATCTCCGTTTTAAGCGTATGATATCTCATTGGAAAGGTATCATCAAGGAGATTCATTTTGGGGGCTCAATCATGCCTTCATCTATCATTAAAAACTTTGATCTTGAAAACCCTTCATGTAGGCTCTCAAAATGGCCCTAGAAGTTAAAATCTGCTAAAAATAGTAGTTGCCAAAATTGCCAGAAAGTTGTTTTGAGCCAGCTGAAAAAGGTGGGTGTCCACCGATATCCACCTGGATCAATCCTCCCTCCTTAGGAATCAATGGTACCGATTACGTTGAGTTCCCGGGGGAGAAGGAAAAGCGTTTGTTGAATCTACATCTTGGTGAGCTGCTTGTCTTGTTGGAGACGTCGCGTTGCTCAGTGTGTGGAAGTTTATCACGAACCTGTTGAGGTTGAGGCTTTTCAACAAGTCGAGATACATGAGAGAATGGTGTGCATAATGAATCTTTGCACTTTGTTGCAACCTAGTCAACCTGCTTCTGTTTGATAGAAGGTGCTTGGGGCAAGTTTGTAGTGGTTGCAGTGTCATTTTGTTCTCCTTTTGAACAGTTTGTGAAGAAGTTGAATTTTGCAGTATGAGATACTATCTTGCAATACTTTTTAGGTGGAACAGTAGTCGGAACTACCTCTGGTATTCTGTAGAGATGACCCCCCAAAGTAACAATGATACTACGGGGTCGAGACTCATAAACAACATGGCGTCTCCACATATATGGTTGGTCGAAGAGCACATCACAGACATCCAGTGGGGCAACATCACATAATACCTCATCCTTGAAGGGTTGGATGCCGTATGATAATCGATACTGTTGGCTGACACAAAGATCTTGAACTTGGCAGAGCCACCCAATGTTGTATGGCTACAGGTATGGTGTTGTTGACAATCCCAACTGTTTGATGACATCTGCTGAGATGAGGTTCTTTTGGCTTCCACTATCAAAAATAAAATGTAGTGGGGTCCCCTTCACCCATATCTATGAATGAAAAATTTACTCCCCCTCTTTAGGATCTATTGGTTCTTCTAGTTGAATTGTTGCGGTAGGGACAATCGTAGTGGGGTCCAAGTCAATCATCCATCCTTTACCATTATTTTCATAATCATATTCTGAATCAGGGTTCGGCTCTTTATCTTTGATCTTGGACACTAATGATTGTTTTGAGCGACATGCGTCAGTGTTGTGCCAAAGGATTTTGTGGAACTCGCACAATTTTCCTGTGTCCTTCTTTGTCTCCTCATGACCCTACTTTTCCTGTGTCTTGGCCTGGTTTTTGGGAAACTGTTTGTTGCAGATTTGCACACCTGAACTCCCATTTGTTCTGGTGCTTAATCTTCTACTCAATTTTAACAGCATATCGATAAGCAACACCAAGTGATGAGATGTCTAGAAAATCCATTTCAATTTGGATGTATCTGTGTAGAGCTCCACAGTATTTCAGAACCAAATGTCGCTCACAGTCTTTGATACCCAACTTGGTTCATAAGGTATGGAAGGTAATGGTGAAATTCGGAACTTCTTGGCCCCTCTCTTGCTGCATTGTGGTCCATCTCATG
>JASDQU010735317.1:0-14506 GCA_032191745.1 Picea mariana
CGATTGGCTGGAAGGTACCGGTGAGGTCTCGACGGTCAGCGAGCGGGAGCGGAAAGGAGCGCGCGGGCATCACCAGGAGCAGGAGAACAGGCAAAGGTATGTTTTTCCGTCTCGGTTGAATGATTTTTATCAAGAACTAAACTGGTTGTCCGCTACCAATTTCTGAAGTATATTTCTGCAGTAAAAAAAAAAAAGAGAGATTTTATATAATGTATTTTTCAAATTCGTTGTGAAGTTTTTATTTTTATGTTTTGTGTTAAAAAAAAAAAACAATTTCTTTGCTCTGTAATTCTGAACGGGGTACTGGTTATTGCTGTAATTTAATGTCGTGGTTGCCAGCGTTCATCCCTACGTCTGGAAGGTTAGACGGCTCTGCTTTCGGGTTGGGAAGACTGTGTGTTTCACCTGTGGATTGAAATTTAGTTATACCTTCTGTTGTTGCGTTTTACCTCAGACTGTTCTTTTTTTTTTCGAAATATTCACCATAGATCCCGCGGTGCATTACGTTTGTTACCTGCGTTTTTATGCTTGAAGGAGATAATCTAACCCTGTGTTTTTTATATACTTGAAGGAGAAATCTAACTCTACGCTGGAAATCCTCACGACCTACGTTTTTCTTGCCCCTGAAATTTTTTGGGTTGTGGCACTATACCCTACTTGTTTTCACTGCATGTGTAAGGGCGATGGTCATTCCAGATTTGAACAGTTTTTAAGTTCCTCACTCCACCGTCGTGCTCCACTCAAATGTCTCTACGTTAATAGTTATCTTACCCAGGCGTTTTGCCCCTTTTTGTATTGCATTTGATTATTGAGTGTTGGCGCCTCTTTTTCTTGAAAGCGACCTTTACTTACCTGACCCAACTCTTGGGCGAAATCATGAAGGCATTTTTTTATTTTATCACTTAAGGGGAGTTAGCCATTGGGTTTGGGTGAGGTAAGTGGATTGTCAACTGGAGCATCGTCCCTGGGCATTTCCTCGAAGGAATCCCGTCACCTGCGAGTCTCCAGACCTGAGCGACTGTGTGTGCGCGCCTGCACCCGTGAGTGTTGAACGGCGTGGTGTTTGAGTCAATCGAGGTGCCGGTCTGTCAGGCACAGTGAGCACTTATGCCCCTTCTGGAGAGCTGCGCAGCAACTGTGCTTGACCTGGCTGTCACCTCCGCGATCCACTCCAACCCTTGAATGCGGTTCGATGGCCACCCCATTGAAACGATTGCCATAAAAAAAATCCTTTAGGGTTGTGAGGATCTGTTTATGCTAAATGTTTGGGGATTAGATTTCAGTCTGGGAATAATTCAGATTTGTTTCACGAATATTTTCCATAATCCTGTTTTTTTTTTTTATAGATATGAAAGAATATTTATTACTTGACATTATTTCGAACAATTTCCAGTCACTGCAGACGCTTCAGAAACCCTAGATGTAATAAAATTATTAATAAGTATTCTATTTTAGATTTTAAATAATTTAATAAAGTGGAGGATGTTTTTGAAATTTTGTTCATTAATATCTTAAGTGGTAGTTTTTAAGGAGGTAAGGGAAAAATTGTAATTCTTATTTGATTTTGATAATGAGATTATTGTTATTAATGTTATTAATGTTTTGGTTTTGTTAATTATTAATCTAATGGTTTTTAGGGTAGTTTAGTTCTATTTGAAGGAAGAAGTTGAATTTGATAGTGGAAGAATTTTATTAGGGGAGTTAGGTTAGATAGTTTAATAAACATAGAATTAGTAAAAAGTTTATTGGTATTGTTTAAGTGCTTATAGTTATTAAATTAATTGTTAATTTTAGCAGTTAAGGGAAAATTATTAGGTGAAGATGGAGTTCGTAAGGGGTCCTCGGGAGGAAGCTTTAAACTATCTTCTTTCTCGAGGATAGTTTAAAACACACAACATTTAGTAATATATTTCGACAATAAAACCTCAAATTAGGTTTCGTGTTCATGTATATCCTGCTGAACTTGGTGGGTAGTTGTCTGAATCCTTCTGCCTTGCGCCTTCCATTGAGGTTGCGGTCATGCGTATATTTATTGTTGTACTTGGTTGAGTCATTTGAGTATGGGGTCAGTCGTATCGGGCGGGATGTAGACACCTCCATGTAGCCTTAGTATATAAGTCTGTGTGTGTGATTATTTTTCTGTGTACAGAATCCAGTGCTGTATCAAGAGTCTCGGGCCCTTTAAAGGCAGGGTTTCCACTCTTGTGACACACCTGACGGAGATTACTAGTTTTTGCCTGAGCAGTCGGCCAGGAGCTTATCTGACCTTCTCTCTCTCCGGAGCAGAGAACTAAGATTAAACGCCCTGCTTTCCTGTGCAGAAATAGTAAATCTACTACTATGGATTCTTCCTTCTGTGTTCGTACTGTACTTAACCCGTATGTTGTTTAATGCTTGTAGTTACTTACGCTGCGCCTTATGTCTTCTTATTGTGATCATCATGGGTGCGTCTTGTTAGTCGTCGGGTGGTGTCGTAGAGTCCAGTGTGTCTGTTTCTTTTTACACGAGCGCACACGCCTTAAACAAAAAAATTAAATTTGGCACATGTTATCAGAGTTGTTGTCTTAACGAGGAGGGTCCCTACAATGCAAGTCAATATTAGTAAAACGAAAATAGTGGTTTTCTCTAACAAAAGAAAACATAACCAACATAAGTTCTACTTTGAAGGCAACATTCTGAAAGAAGTTGCAAACTACAAATACCTCAGAATTGACTTCAACAGAAATTTAAGTTGGGATGGTTGTATAAAGAAAAGAACTTTAGGGGGTTGGAAAGCATTTTATGCTTTTCAAAACAGGTGTAGAGAGGCAGAGTTGTGGGACTAGAAAACCACTCTAACTCTTTTCGGGCTTCTAGTGATTCTGGTGATTCTCTACGGTTGTGAACTGTGGGCCAGCAACACAATCAAGATGCAGTGGAAACAAATTGAGAAAATTCAGAAGCATTTGATTGCAAACAAATTCAAAATCAAAAGTGCAGTTCCTTATGCTATCCTGTTAAGTGAAACAGGGGTTGCTCCTATTGAAGCAATTGCTATGGTGCGAGTCATACGGTATTTGAAAAAAATTGAGCAAATGGAAGAGGGTAGATGGCCCAAGACTGTGTTTACTGACAGATTGTGCAAAAGAAATAAGACTTGGATGCGGCAAAATAACAAACGGTTTAGTAAATGGGGCATTTGCTTGAGCATGTGTCCTACAAACAGTAAAGAGATAAAAACTTTTGTTATGGATAAGTTCCACAAACGTACTTGGGAGAAATAGCTAGGGAGAAAGAAGAAATACTACATTTAATAGTTTAACCCCACTCATAACCATCAGCAAAAGGTGTACAGAGGGGCCAATATTTCTTGGAGATCTAAAATTTTTATTGCTCAATTAAGTACTAATTCTCATCTACTTCGTTGTGAAATAGGGTGTTGGAAAAGGCCAAAAGAAATGTGGGAGGAAAGAGTATGTATTTTGTGCTCTTCCATAAAAGTGGAAACAAAAAAACATTTCATTTTAGAATGCGAGGCCTTCAAAGACAACAGGGAAAATTATGTAGGTATTATGGCAGCTAGTTCTTGGGATAATCTATTCAGCGAAGAGTTTGTCGAGAAGCTGGGAGCGGTTATTGTAAAACTTCGCATGAAAAGGGCCGAATACGAAATCCAAATGGAAAAGTAATCTGTCCCATAGGCTATTTTTAGCCTCGTGGATGTTAAAAAATACTTTATCCCTATCCCTACCATATGGGATGCACATATGGATGTCTCAAAAGTTTTTTTACAGGCATCATCTTTGTCATTTCTAGCTAGTCTGAGCCCTTTCGTCGAAGAGGGTTTTTGTTTAACAGGACTTAGTTTCACGGATCAACTGCGTTCAAGGGTTTCACTGCAAATGCTTGTGGGGTTCCCTTGGTTGTTGCAGGCTCGATTTCACAGACAGTTTCCCCTTCAACGACGACTATTCCTCGGTCAGAGCCCCCCAGAGGATGGCATGATTAAGGCATTGAGCGATAGAAGGTGGAAGAAGAGAAAGTGTTTGAAGACAAAAGGAAAGATCAATAACCTTGTTCTGGGGAAGGATGTGGCATTGAACCATGTCAAAATGATGTTCGATCAATCTTTGGTGGGAAGGGTGTATGTTTGATCTTTCTCTTCTGATTCAGTCAAGGCTTGGGTGGCCGCCTCATGGAAGGAACACCTGGGTTATGAGCCAGAGATCCTCGCTTTAACTCGAAACTAGTATGCCTTCATCTTATTAGCACTTGAGCACGCACAATGGGTGCTAGAAAAAAAATGGAGCATAAACTCGTTGCCTTTTTTTATTGAAGCCCTAGACCCCTCTTTTCGATGCAAGCCGCAAGTGCATGGACATAATCTCGGTCTGGGTTCGGCTTCCTGGGCTTCCTGTCCAGTTTTGGGAGATTGAACCATTGAAGATGATTGGGAACCATTTAGGGGATTTTCTTAGAATAGACTCCTCCTATCTTCGGACCGATGAAAGGAAGGTGGCCAGGATTTTGGTAAGCCTCAATGTAAGGGATGGACTCGGTGAAGAGGTAGACATAAAGTGGAGTTTAGTTGTGCACACTCAGAGGTTGGACTATGAGAATGTTCCCTTGCATTGTCAGTGTTGTCATCATTATAGACATCTCCTAGAGGATTGTCATTTACCTCTGAGGACTCGACGGGATCACTCAGTTTTGTCCCCTCAAGGGCAGCGTATGCGTCTAGAGCTTGATAAGATCGCTGGTGTTAGGAATCCAAAATTCAATAAGGAGGTTGTTGAGGGTGATCTGGATAGAGGAGCAGGGACTGAATTTCAACAAAGAGAGAAAGAGGTGATTGTGTCGGCTTCGGATGAAGCAGTAGCATTGGACACAAGCCAACCGCGAAAAGATTGGATAAACATTTCCTTCCCTTCCTCCGTCTGTTTTTTCTCTAGTAATCCTTGCCCTCCCGTGTTCTCTTTAAAATTCATGTTTAATTCAGTTACATTGGTATGCAATGATTGGATTGAGACTTTGAAAAATCTCAATATCTCCCCGAGACCTTCCACCTCAATGATTTCTCCAAGGCTTCAATCGACGCTTTCTCCACCCTGTTCAGTGAGCGAGACTAAGTCTTGCCTGAGGGTTGTCTCCGAGGTGAGTTCATCTGAGGACTTAGAAGGCTCATCATCTCGATATAATCTCTGACTTAGGAACTCAATTGTCAAGCAAGGGGGGTTGGGTCTGGGGCCGTCGAGAACTCCTAGGGGAGGGGGGAGGGGCCAAAAATTAGCTTTGTCCAAAGCTCAAGTGAAATCCAAAAGTGATTTGATGGTTGGGAGGCAACAATCAATTGAACAAGAACTTAGAGCTGCACGAGCCCATAAGAGGTGCCCGAAATGAAACTTGTCTCCTTTAATTGCAGAGGGTTGGTGAATCCCCACAAAAAAAAATGCCCTTAAAAGGGTGGTGAATACCACCCTTCCAGACTTAATCCTTCTCCAAGAAAGAGTTGGGGAGGGCTCTTTGGTGGCTGCATCATTGGAAATTATGTTCCTTGGATGGTCTTTCTTAGCATTGGATGTTAGGGGTTAAACTAGAGGTTTAGCGGTAGGTTGGAGAACGAGATCAATCAAGATGGTGAATGCTTGGGGAGTGGACTCGGGTCTTGGGTTAGATGTTCACTCATTGGATTTGGGGTTGGATCTTCAGATGTTAAATATTTACAAGCCTTATCTGGACCATGTTCCTTTCCGGGACAACCTTTTCAACAAATCCTTCATTACTGGTGACTCTCTTATTTTGGGAGGAGAATTAAATTGCTCTCTAGGAGCTGCTGAAATATGGGGGCCAAGGGCAAGAGAAGACTCTCTTGCTGATTATTTTACACAAAAACTGATCTCAAAGGGTTTGATTGATATAGAACCCATCAGTATGAAGCCTTCATGGAGCAACAAGAGAGTAGGGGAGGATTAGATAGCTAAAAGAATTAACAAGTTTTTATTCTCTGAAAAGATCCTAAACATACATGTAGGGTCCGGGAAATGGATTAGGAGTGGAGGAGAGTCTTAGAAAGGGAAATGAAAAGCTAGCCAACCCATTCAAATTCAATATCTCTTGGCCAAAAGAAGAAATTTTCATAAGTCTGGTCAGGGACAATTGGTCCCATTTCAATCCCACCTTTCCAGAATCAGCGGCACATCAATTTGCAAGGAATCTAAAAAAATTTAAAGAGAAGGTTGTCTCTTGGGCCTAACAAAAGAAGCAAATTGATGAACAAGAGTTAAAGGAGATTGAAGCGAGACTTAAGGTGATATACGAATCTAAAGGTGGTGGTTTTCTCACACAAGATTCGAAAGAAGATTTGACAAGGCTAGAAGGAAGTCAACGGGATTTACTGCATGAGAAAGAGAAAATGTGGAGATTAAAAAGAAAAGATGTGTGGCTGGAGAGTGGAGATGAGAACATAAAGTTCTTCTAGGATTGCACCAAATGAAGGCGCCTTGCAAACACAATCTGGAACTTGGAAGGTCAGAATGGGATTGTGAAAAATTCTTTTGAAGGTATGGCACATTTGGGATAGGATAATTTTCAAACCCTCTTCAAAGCTGAGGAGAGAGTCTCGATTGCATGATTTGTTCGGTTGGCACAGTTGTTTCCCATATTCATGGAGAAAGAGGACAACAGACAGTTGATGGAGGAGGTGTCGAAGGCGAAACTCAAGGAAGTTCTACATAGTTTCCAAAAAGACAAGAGCCAGGGTCATGATGGATGGCCAATAGAATTTTTCCTAGGACTCTATGAGTTTTTGGACCAGGATCTACTAAAGGTGGTAGAAGATACCAGACTCTTAGGAAGGCTTCCTATAAGTTTCAACTCTAACTTCATAGCCCTTATCCCAAAATTGGACAACCCTTCCTCCCTGGATGATTTCAGACCTATATATTTGTGCAGCTGCCTGCATAAAATTGTTGCAAAAGTTATCGCCAGAAGGGTCAAAGTTATCTTGTCTAATAGGATATCAAGTGAATAGTTTCATTTTCTGGAAGGTCATCAAATTCATGAAGCTATTGGAGTGGTTCAGGAAGGATTACACAGCTTAAAGACCATAAAGTTGAAAGGGGTGGTGCTAAAAAATGATTTGTCCAAAGCATACGACAGAGTAAGTTGGTTGTACATCCGACTCCTGCTTTCGCATTTGGGTTTTGAAGTTCCTTTTATTAGGTGGGTGATGAGATGCATTTCTACGGTTTCTTTTGTTGTTCTTATAAATGGCTCAACCTTGCCTTTCTTCCACTCTAGAAAAGGTCTCACACAGGGATTCCCCCTATCCCCGCTTTTGTTCCTTCTTATGGTCAAAGGTCTCAGTAGGGTGATAGGAGAGGCAAAGAGATCGAGCTCCTTCCCAGGTATTCAAATTTCTAACCTGTTGAAAATCACACATTTACTCTGTGTGGATGATCTAATTTTTTGTGACGGCACAAGAAGGGATGTAGAATCTTTAGCAAATATTATGAGTTTTTTTTCTAGGACCATTGGGATGCAAATAAACGGGAGGAAATCTACCTGCTCACATCATCTTCTATCTTAAGAAGAACTTCACAACTATAGGATTATTTTCCCCTATTCCCTCAATGATCTTGACGATGGCCTAAAGTACATGGGTTTCAATCTGAATCGCAATAACTACACAAAGGCCGACTAGGGATAGTTAACTGGGAAGCGGGAAAAAAGGCTACACGTGTGGAGTTTCAGGTGGCTATCCAGGGTAGGATGACTAGTATTGGTTAAATCTATTCTTGAAGCGATTTCGGTGTATTGGATGTCTTTAGCCTAGATTCCAAAAGGCACCCTGGAAGCTGCAAGAAGGATTTGTTTCAAATTCTTATGGGGAGGTCATCAAGATTCATATGTTTTTCCATGGGTGAGATGGGAAAGGATAGCAGTTCCAAATAGATAGGAGGTTGGGGGCTTAAGAACATTTTTCTTTTCTCAAAGGCTCTGGCAACAAAATGCGTATGGAGACTGCTTTCGACAACTAGCATGTAGAACAAAGTTGTCACCCATAAATATATTATGCCGTAGACAGTGGAAGACTGGGTTAGGAGACCTGACAAGAAAAAAATAGGGGTGTTGAACATTTGGAAAGCGGTTCTAACAACCTTCCCGGTAATAGGGGATGATTTAGCTTAGAAGATAGGCAATGGTCATCGAGTGAGGGTGGGAGTGGACCCTTGGCCAGGAAGTATTCAACTTCACTTATTGTCTGACCGATTGGTGGATCAGTTGAGAACCCAATGCATAGTTACCTTAAATAATTTGACAGATCATTTACACATCACCCTTTGGTCACAAGGTTGGAGATATGCTTTTTATTTGGGCTTGGAAGGTGAAGAATGCAGTTTAATGGAGACCTTTGTAAATGCTCTTCGGATATCTCAGGTAAGACTATGAGACAAAGATGGTGAACTTGTTTAGATTCACACCCCTTCAAGAACTTACACCCCTAAAGCTGGATACATCCAATTAAGTATTGACTTTCATCAGCGAGAGCTGGTGTGGTGGTGGAAAAAGTTATGGAAGCAGAAATGCCCTGCAAAATCCAAACTTTTCATGTGGTGTGTGCTGGAGAACAAAGCCCCAACTTAGGATAATATGCAAACACGAAACAAACATGGCCCATAGTGGTGTACACATTGTAAAAACTTTGAAGAGACAGTGGCACCTCGTTTTCTGCAATGCCCTTTTTCCAAGGAGGTATGGAGAGAATGCACCAGGCTTCTAGGATTAGAATGCAGATGGAATGGACATTCTCTAAAGAAACCTTAGCAACGATGGATAGCTAGGAGGGAACTAAATCAAGCTAAAGAATTATGAGTAATCATCATTTGGCTCTTATGGTTGGCCCACAATAGGAGTATTTTCCAAGAAATGCCTACCATACCCGAGATCACCGCAACTCAAAGTACCATTATTCTATACTTTTTCCCCCAGGAGAAAGGACTCGAGGGGATCTGAGTGATACAAGAAGAGGTGATCAATAAATCCAATCCCTAGGGTTATTTTGATTGAGCCTCTCAAAATTCTCTCTGCGGGGGAGGGGCCCTATTATTTTTAAGTGAAACACACTATTTCAAAATGATGATGTGGTTGGGAGAAGGAACAAACAACTATGTTGAAATTATGGGTCTTAAACTTCTTCTCATTTTCGTAATTTAAAAAAGGTGTAAGGACCTAAATGTTTTTGGGGACTTTATGATGGTGATCAATTGGTCTAGGGGATTTCAAAGATGCAACAATTTAAGATTGGAACCTATTATCACACTAAATTGCCTTGGGTCTTTAGCCCTTAGTTTTAAATTTTTCTAAGGCTTTAGATTTTTTAATTTTGATTTGTTTTCTTAAAAGTGTGATTTACTTAGGTTACCTTGAATAAATAAAGGATTAAGTCATTGTTGGGCACTTTAATTGTCTAATTAAATAGAAAATCAAAGTGTTCAATATAAATTGTCAAGTTGTTCATTTGATATCATTAATACAAAATCTAGAACTCTCTTTGATCAACTTCTTGAGCCAGCATATCTAATCAGCAGGTGTTGCAGCAGTCGTATAACAACAGGACTGGTGGCGTCTGTTGTAACAGCTTCCAGGATTGACGGGCTTCTGTTGCAGTAGTCATGTAACAACTTCCAAGATTAGTGGCATAGCTGTTAACAACAACGAGTTTCTCGAAGTGGGTTGTTCTAAGCATTTTGATTATTAGTTAAATCATTTCATGGGTAAAATATGTGAACGTTACCAATCAAACATGTTGTTAGCACTTGGTAAATTTCCTAGAGGTTGACGAAAGAAGAAATTTACAAGGTAACTTTATCCAACCACTTTTGAAGCTGGGATCTAGCCCTTCCAACTTCAGAGAGGGATCTCTCTATATGATTTAGCTATGTTTCCAAATTTAAATATTAGGCTAGGTAAAGAAATAGGTCGGTTTTGTTGTTAAAATGTTTTTTGAATTGGTTGAGACAGTCTAAACATCCATTGAGCTATGGGGTCTGTGTTTTAATAAAATATGAGATCAGAACCAGAAATGTAAAGGAAAAACTTTCACAGGGTGAGATAATATAATCACTGGATCTTTTAATAGCATAGATGATGGACAACAGAAAATATGAGAAAGATAATTTCAACAAAGAAGCAATTAAGAATTTTTTTATTGAAAACACCAGAAGATAAACGCTTAAATCTTTCGAGTCAGAAACAGGGTATACGAAGATAAATCCTGCAACATTCGTTACTCTTAAAGATTAGAATTAGAAAACAAGATGATCACGAAGCAAGAATAACATTCAACTTAGAGAGAAAACATCACCAGTGAATACACGCAAGAATCATGTAAAGTACCTCCTTTTATTAATGGAAGATCTCTTCAACAATATTACAGTCTGATAGCGTCAGGGTGTGAAGATCAACAACCATCAATACTTCGAAAGGTGAAGTATTTATAACTCAAATTACGAACGTTCCTGTCATAAATGACCAGGACATGCTACATCTATTTTTAGCCTAACAAACTTAACAAATCTCAAAAATCTAGAAACTACTCGATGATGTGTTGTAACTGCTTGCTGATTTCTGCGGTAGGCCATTGGCGAGGTTTCTGCACAACCTCTTCTGACTGGACAAATGACTGGACTGGGACAGCTCATATGCTAATCAATTAAATCACAGAGCTCCTCCCATCTGATATGACTGGGCACGTTGACTTTGAGCAGCGTTCGATACACTTCGTCCATGTCCGTATACTTGGCAAATGTAAGCTTGGTGAGGAAAATGTATCGAATCTCATGCTGGATGCTGATGTCCCACTGAAGGGCATCCAGAAATTCTTTGTCAGTGATGCTCCCTTGAATGCCTGCCAACTTCGAACTGTCCTTAGACACGTCAACCAATCTCTTCTTGTAATCTGGGAGAGTCATCAGTTTATCATTAATTACCTTCAGACCAGGTAAACTTTTCTTCTAGAGGGCCTCAACCTTACTAAAGAATCTTTGTACCCCTAGGTCCATGGCCTAAACCTTTTCTTCCAACTGAAGCAACAATCCTCTCTTTGTCAGAACCCTTTTGACCTCAAGGATGGTCTCTGTTCTGTCTTCAATCTTTAGCTCTTCTAGCTCTTCCCTGGTCTTAGAATTGAGGAACTTGATGATCTCATTTGCCTGTGTTGGCATGTCTCCCAACTCTACTCTGATCTTCTCAATGGCCTGTTTTCTCCTTTGGAGCAATTCATTCTGCTCAAACATGATCTAGATCATGGGCCATATCTCATTTATGCACTTAGTGATGTCTGTCCATACACTCTCTTTGACTTTAGATAAAGTCTTTCCTGCCATTGTTTGCTTCTGGAGCTGCTGAAGTTCCTGTTTGAGCTACTCTATCACCTGCTTTTCCTTAGATAGGCTGGTTTGGAAGGAAGTTTTGAGTTCCTGAAGGTTTTCCACTTCCTTTTTAAGCCCGCTGATCTCTGTCTCCTGCAGGTTCATCCTTTCCATGGATTTGGCCAGGTCGGCTGTATTCTCTTGGGATGTCAATGGAGTTGCGGATGGGATTGCTGTCACTGATGCATTGCTCACTCCTGCAATTGGGATAGCACTCAATGGAATGACTTCCATTCACTTCAGCTGCTCTTTCTCTTTCAATAATGTCTCCATCTCAGCTTCCATTTCCTTGAGCTGTGCATTCTACTCCATGAGTAGCTTGAGCATTTCGTCCTTCTCACCTTCTTTCTCTGCTATCTCCTTTGCCTGCGAGTCCTCTGTGGGCGGGAGCTTCAGTTGTTTCCTCAAGGAGGCAATGTCCGCATTCTTCTTTTTAATCATCTCCTCCGCTGCTTTGACATTCGAAGGGTCATAGCCGATCTTGAGGACCAGCTCCTTCAAAGTCTTGATTCTATTGTCCTTCGCAAAGGACGATATCTTCTCCAGCTTGAGTTGAGTTTGAGCGTTATTCAGTGACACCTGCAATTTGGTTTCAAAAGCGGAAGCATGCACCAACGTATGGAATACCATTTCTCCTGTCTGTTTATGCAGATCCATCTGATCTGCTGGTTGGACGTCCTTCGTCTGGAATTCGAAGGTGGCCCTCTTGTAGTCTGTGATCACCTTGGGTTCTGGTACCTATGTCTGGAGGAAGGCCATGTGCATTCTGCCCTTTTCTGTGTCAAGTGCAGACAACAGCCTATGCTGTGCAGTTGACGTTTGCTTCTGAAACTGAGCGTAAGTACTGCTGGTAAGGGTCTGGTTCTTTTTCTTGATCAGCTCATACTTCTCGAAAATGCTCAACTTGGGCCTAGTCTTGCCTTGCTGAGTGTCCAATGGGGAGTCTGTGGATTTCTTCGGTAATGCTGTAGTGATTTCCTTATAGAGGCTCGAACCAAAGGGAGGAATAATAGACTTGGTCACTGTGGTAGGTGGGGCTTCTTTTTCCCCTGTCTGGCCGGCAACTGAAACTGTCTTGGGCCTCTTAGTGTGCAGCTGGAACTCTTCAGACGATACCTCCATGATAGGTGGAGATAAATCTTGTCGAGGCCTTTTTTCCTTAGGGACCTGCTCTTCCACTTCGAACAAGGTGTTAGACACCCACACTGTCTGATTGGCGAATTTTTCAATTTCAAGTTTGGACACATGAACATACGGGATGTTATTGTTCTTCACCCTCATCTCTGAGATGATCCCATGAGGATCATAGTGCCATGGGAAACTCATAAAGAACTTCATTTCTTTCAACATTCTGTCGGCTTCTTCCCCTGTGCCCCGACTGTTGCAGATGAAGGAGCTAATCTGGCCCTTGATTCGAAGCTGCTGCTTCTTCTTTAATGATACAAAATGGATATCATCTGAATTCATAATCTGCCTTATATATTCTAATGCAAAGATTCTGACAGRMAAATATTTGGGCAGCTTATAYGGTGCCAAMTCGCAACYGTATACTCTGATCTCGRTATGATTTTGRTACAGGTACCAATCCYYGGTCTTTGTGTTGTCCGAGAGATGCAGGATTCTCTGGACTTCATCATTTATTCGAGGCTCGGGCCTGCCGCTCAACATGCTTACCACAGGGTGGTAGAAATGATCGATGAACGCCTTCAAACTGTACTCTGTAGAGTTGTACTTTAGCAAAGAAGTCCATGTTGTGACTGCCTAAGATTTTCCATCTTCATCCATCTTCTGCATGGAAAAACTGAATTTATCTGCTTGAAAAAAAACAAACATGTATGCCAGTATGGACGAGTATCTGAACATGCCTTTCGTGCCAAAATTCACGAATTGTTCGTGAATATTACCAGCCAAGAACATACTGAAATCAAACTAGGTGGTGGGTTTTTCGTCAGCGGAGAAAATGGATAGAAAACCCAGAATGGGCTCATCTACCCACTGGTCAGAATAGTATCCCAACAGAGCGCAAAGGGAAGAAATAACCTGGTTTCCCTTAGTGGAGAACATGGACGACGGGTAAGGGGGATTTGTGGAAGGGAATTGAGCGGATGTGGGAAGGAAAAGCTCAAATATTTGAGCTCTTTGGGAAAAAGTCATTTTCTGATACAACTCTGTAAGGATTTCCAGGTTGAAAGGAGACGCAGAGTCAGCACAGGGAATTTGCATCATCTGGTCTATGGACTTGGGCGTGATGAGGAACATGGTCTCTCCGGAAGAGAAGATGACGACTCTTTGTTCGGGAATATAGTGAGCTTGACACTTGAGAGGAAACTCAGGAAAATGGTGGATCTGAGGGAAAAGGTAGAGGGGTAAATTGGACTCCTAGAGTCCAATTTCATCACTCTGGTCCAGGAACACTTCCCTGAGCCATGACTGGAGGTCTGAGAAATCTAAATCGCATTTGGTATCTGTGATTAATCTGTCGTTGTCAACCAGTGGGATTTTGTCCAAGTCGACAGGAGGCGAGAGAAACAGATTCTCCTCTTCTTCTGCTTTCCTAGGCTTTGGCGCCATCTCTGCAACAGTACCTGCAATAAACATGACGTTAGTGGGGCGACTGACTGTGGATGAGGGCGACGGAACATAACGGAGGAATAAGAGGTGAAGTTCTCTGGTGCGATGGGTGAATAGCGAATGTGAGGGGAATAACGGTAGTTTTATTTAAAACTAGGGTCAGTTGGGCGCGGGAGACAGGTTAGCTGGATAACGGGTGTGTTATCCAGTAATGAATGGCCAACGGATCACTATGAGGGTGAGATGGCAGGTGACGGTGGCTGAAAGATACAGACAGGCAACGTGGAGGCTAGGGATTGGAGGTAAAAGTCACAATAAGGGGCTTGTCATGAGTGAAAAGGGGGAAGGGGACTAACAACAGTTATGGGATGTGACTAACTCGGGAAGAAGTGGAAGGTGACATCCATAAGTGACGGGGGTCTGTCAGATAGTAGATGGTGACGGGACTCGGGGCAAATGGAATGATGCCACGTATAACAACGGACCTGCTAGAGGAATAATACCATTCTGGACCCCCCCCCCCC
>JASDQU010735317.1:59143-69479 GCA_032191745.1 Picea mariana
GAAATGAATTCTATGTAAATTCACAAATAGAAAGAATGTCATATTGTTTGAGAGAATACTCAATAAATTGGAAGAATTCCCACCTTCATTATCTCAAACACAAGACCTAATAAAAACAACATATTCAATTGGTACAAGTAATTCAATAAATCAAGATAGAAATTTCAATAAGAAATTAAAAATAAAATGATTTACTAAATATGACAAGAAAAGGAGTGTCATCATCCAGATCAATAAAATGGAATGGGTTTTTGAATCAAATCCTCCTCATGGCCAAAATAAATAAATAATGAAAGCTTCAAATTGTTTGGAAGTTATTCATTTTATGGTGGTCCAATAAATGTGACAATCTCTCATTTCACTAGAGAACATTTATAGTTGAATTAATAAAAAGGTTTCACGATAAAGAAGAAGATGATATTTATACCAAGTTTTATCACTTGTATTGAACATGGATTGTAAGTGAATATAATTATGAATGTGAGGTGCTTACTATAAGATCCCTCTCTACTGAGCACACTTTTGTCGACTTATTCTTTCATGACACTTGTGTGCAAGTTATCCGGTTATGGTACCTTGTGATTTCATTTTGATTATGGATTGTACATGATGATGATGATGACAATGATGACGATGATGATGATGATGTGTTGTGACTTATTTGATATGTATGTATTGGCATATGATATTGACGATTTTACTTGCGTGTGTAGAACACTCGACAAATTATGAATGTTGATGGCATCAATGGACCTCCATGGACTCCATATTGAGTCAGGGAGTGGATTGTATTTTGTTTGAGTATTTCATTTTACGCATATGGGACATATAATTGATTATAGTACGATTTTGTATATGGATCATTGACAATGTTTTTTCAATGGATACAGGTTGATGATGCTTGATAATATGACTCACACAAGGAGTAAAGGGGTCATGTAAAGAAAACCAAACATTGAGACAGAAGTGTGGCAGAGTCCCTGTCACAGTCTACTAGCACTCTCATCATGGCTCAAATTGTAGGTTAATAATTACTTAGTTCGAGAGGTCCACGATGTCGTGAGGGAAGACTGAGACAGATGCTCAAGAAGATTTCTAAGGGGCGTGCAATAAGGCAGAGTCCTTATTACTTAGAAGCCATTAGTATTGCACAAGGTTGATCGTGTGGAGTGTTGACTCCAAGGGTTGGAAAAACTACCAAAACCAGTCAAAGGCGAGTGGCACCCTTAGAGAACGCAGGTGAATATTGAAGGGCACATCACGTAATTAAAACTTGAGTCTATAAATCTAGGTGGCCTATAAAACAATGAATTAAATTGACCTTGTCGGATTAAAATAATTAATTAAAGAGTGATTTTATTAATTATAAATACAAATGAAAGTCTAAGCCTATCCTAAGTCTAAGTTTAGTTAGGGGACTAAAATAAAATGTTAAATAAATTAAAAGATTAGAGATAAATGAATCTAAAGAAAAAGTGAGATAAATCTAAAGATTTGATATAATGCATATGTGCGCAAGAAAATATTAAAAGGAAATTTTAAAATGAGAAAGAAATAAAGTATGAGAGAATAGGTGTACACATAAAATGGTATCTAGAGTCTAGCTACCACTAGTCTAACTAGAAGAAGACTACTATTCAAACTCTAACTATGATTTAGTTAGGAGACATTCATTAAATGAGAATGTGGGGAATAAAGGAACAACTAAGAGAGAAAGTAGGAACACATTAGGTAATGTGAGGGAAATTGACTTTTATTTAAAATAAAATTGGTAATTACTTGTCCAACTTGGGGAGAGTGTGCCAAGTGTGAGGGTGAATAATCTTCATTTATTTAATTAAAAATTTAATTAATTGTGCATGTGGACATGTGTCACTGAGGAAAATTCTATAAAACAAATGGTTTAGATGGGAAATGGATCACACTTGTTATTGGTAAAGTTATGCTGCCAAAATATTTTTGACTGTGTTTTACTTGTGAGAGTTGGGTTACCAAGATTGATATAGAGTGGTGGCTCTACCTTTTGAGGCAATCTTGGATATAGAGTAATTATGGTTTGTGTGTGCATGGCCCCTTTGCGGCTCGAGAGGCTAAGGGGGGAGAAGATTACCCCTAGCATTGGCTGGGAGGTACTAGTGAAGTATTTGTGATTAGCAAGTAAGATGAAGGAGGGACGCCATTTGCTAAAGATCATCCTCAAGCATTCATTAGTCACAATATTTTTATTGCTAGTTATTTAATTGTAATATACTCTAAATTTTTGCAAATCCGAATGCTTGAAATAAAGTGGATTCTTGATGAGAGATAAGTTTTTACTTTCCCTACATTTATATACAATCATGTTGTACATAAATGGAAAGTATTATTTCATTTCATTTCAATCATCCCTTGACACATTATACGGTGAAATGGGATTTTACTGTTGTTTTTTTTGTGGTAATTTGTTGCTAAAGAATATAATCTTTCATATATATTAAATCTGAATTGGACCTTCCTAATTGCATACAAGATAACGGTGATTGTTATTAAATTACTATCATGGAGGCTATGAAATTTTAATTATTCTTTTACCTGCTTCCGCTGGTGAAGGAGTTTCGTTGGATAATTTATTAATCTAATTTAATCCATGATTCAAGGGTAAAACATGACATTTTTATAACTATTTATACATTGAAAAAAGGTTATGAGATGAATGACATTCTTGGAAAAATTTCCCAGCTTCATGCATTTGAATGTTGATTGTAAAATCTGGTCACTAGTTGTGCATGGAAACATTTGTACTCGATCGTGTTTTCCTGTGTAATTTACAGATCCAATCCCAATATGTTTTCAAATTAAAATCAATAGGAGGCTTACATTATTTTAATGAAAACTAGAAAATTATTGTTGGGTGAATCCTCATGGGTACAAAAACAAAAACTTGTTGCACTAGTGTGCATTCATTTACCGTTTCTGATATAAAATCTGAATTGCTTGGAGAATTCATTTTGCATAGTAATTTTTTTGTCGTGTGTTATTTCCTCCTTGGCATGTGGACTTTTTCTTTGGGTGTTGGTCGCCATCATTTGATTTTTATGATGGTGGTCTTAAATGTAATTGGTCTATGGGAATTTCATTTCCAGAATCGATATCGGAATTTGACCCTTTGTGATCCAGTTGTGCGTAGGAATTTATTTTTCCTTAATCAAATTAAAAAGGGAATTTATGAATCTCTGTCAAGGATTGCATCCCCTGATTTATGGAATCGTCCATCACTTCCCTTGAAATTAATCCAAGATATCAAAATTTTTGTTATGCCAACGTTTAAAGCATAATAAAGCATAAAAATTTAATGTAAGTACCTGAACGTTGCCATATCAATGGCGATATTTGATTTAATTTATTGTCCTTCCTTAAATATTAACCATTATTGAATCTTATTCGCTTCCTGTTGAGATAAATTCCAATTTATCATAAGTTTAGTGTCATTTCAAGGTCTGGAAAAGGTGTCAGATGGTGTTGTGTTCCATTTCAAGGAACAAAACATGGTCTAGATTTTGTTGTATGCCGGATCCAGGGCCAGAACAAGTTTTGGATTGTTCTGCACACCGGATCAAGGGCTGTAATATATTCTGGAACCCTATTGGCTGGGAGAGTTGCACGTTTAACTTTTTCTCCTAGGTTTAGAGCCTAAGTTGACTTGTTGTATTTTCTTAATGGAATTAGCGAAGGTATTCTTGGTGATTTTTTTGGTTTAACATATTGTAAATAGTGCCCTCAATGTAAAGAACTTTCCACCATTGAACTTGCTTACTGTAAACAAGAAATCACATGTCTATCTTAATAATATAACAGGGTTGATTATTGATCTTCTTTTGTTCTTTACATTGGAGATGTGATTTAGTATCTGAATCTTCTTGTGTATTGCTAAATAAGATTGGGTCTTTTTTAAATTATTTTAATAGATTTGAATGTTAACATTTGAGTTATTTATATTATTGTTTAATAAGTTTGGGTGCTTCTTTAAATCTTTTAAATCGAATTAAGTCTTCAATGAGTTCTTTATTTAATTGTCTATATATTGTGATCTTTTTAAAATCTTTCTAAAGGATATGTAGGTTGGCATGTGAAGTCTTATTATAGGCTTAATGTGTTTTGATCTTCTTATTTATTTTTAATGGATATGCAAGAAACTTGAATTCTTTTTTCTTTTATGATTGATTTCTTATAGTTTAAAAAGAGTACTTAAAGAGGTATTGAAACCCTTATGTTTTTCTTAAAGAGGATTTAATCTTCTTATGGGGTTTTAAAAATGGAAATGTAAACTAGTATTTGAATTACTTACTTATTCTTAAATAAGGTTTATCTTGTTTTAAGATATATAGTTGAGTTACTTGGGGATTGTATTTTGTTAAGAATCTTGAAGAACTTGATAAATGATGCTTGTCCTTGAATCAATTAGACCTTAACAAACCACTAATGATGATTAGAAATAGATCTCTATCTACTACTAAGATTGTACTTATGCTAATGTGGTTCTTATTAATCTTTATGTATTATTCTCTTATTCGAATTCACACTTAAGCATTGCTTGAAAGATTGATTAAGTAGGGTGGATTATTATTTTTCACTATGATGAATTGATGGTTATGTATGTTGATAATTATAGTCTTGAATTGTGATGTATGTTTGTATTAATGGGATTTAGATACTTCCTTGTTCCTCATAACAGTTTCCAGTCCTGAGACCTTAAATGGTCCAAATCAATCGGATGAATCCTAGACTTGAGTGTTGGTTATGTGTCTTGGAGGTCCTAACCTTGCAGGATAGGTTGGGCAGGTATCTTACTTATGTTATATTTATGTGATATGGTGGATTGAAGAATAGTGATGTTGCTTCAGTTTAATTTGATGAGATTGATGGTGTAGTTATTAATATATGCTGACACATTTTCACTTGTACTAACGTTTGTTTAAAAAAAAGTTATTTACCTATTTTGTACTCACTAATTGTTGTTGTAACAGAGGGGTCATTACATATGGCATCAGAGCAGGTTCAACCCTGCGCCATTGGACCATTACGACTTCTTTTTGTTAAAATTAAATGATTATAGATATATCACTAAGAATTATTAAAAATTGTCTATGCAAAAAATCATGGTTAGAGGACGTCAGATGAGTAGACATCATCGTGCGGGGAGACAAGGTATGCCTCCTCCAAGTGTATCCATGATAGAGGAATTTACTCCTTAGGGAGATGAGCAGACTATTGAGGAGGAGTAGGTCAATGTGGGAGATGTGGTAGGTATGATGCGATCCTTTCAGAGGATGTTAGAGGCCTTTATCAGTCATATTGATCAGAATGAGGGCAATAAGTCTATACCTAATGAGGGTTCACAACTCCCTCCAATGGTTAGCAGTAGTGTACTCAGAGAACTTGAGAAAGTTAAGTTTCTCGAGTTCATGGGAGCCGTGAACGACTCAACCACTGAGGCATGGTTGGAGAACATGGCAATGTGCTTCGCACTTTGTTATTACACCTCCAACATGAAAGTATGCATAGTGGTATTTGAACTAAAGGGGAGTGTTCTTATATGGTGGAAGACACTCCTACCTCAACTAAACATGGCGATGGAGGATGTGTCATGGGAGTTGTTCAAGGAATGGTTCAAGGAGAGGTATTTTTCCGAGGGATTCATTGATAATAAAATTAATGAGTTCAATGGATTACGAAAAAGTGGTTGTACAGTGCCAAAGTATGAGGCCAAATTCATGGAGCTACTTAGGTATGCCCCACGTCTGAATACGAAGAATTTAAAAGTCAAAAAGTTTGTGTACGAAATTAACTTCAACATCCATGAAAAGGTGAGGATTATAATACCTCATTCATTGCATGATGCAATGCAAAAGGCCCTCATAGCTGAGGAAGAGATGACCAACATGGGTCAAGATAGGACTCCTTCTAGATTGACTGGACAGACGACATTAGGAGCGCAACAGCATCAGACACCAGCCAAACAAACTTCAAGACATCAAGATATTCCTAGAGGGCCTATGTTCATGACACCACGGTGACAGACTCCTTACATAGGACCACACCAGAAGAAACATCCCCAACAACAGTTTAGGCCTGTTCAGTAGAATAGACTAGGGTCATAGACTGCTAGGCCAACAACTTCTAATTCAAGGACCAGGAGTACTGGACCGAAGACTGGATGTTGGACATGTGGAGAGACACATTACCAGTGAGACTATCCCATTGAGAAGGACATAGTGGTTAGATCAATAGGATCCACTACAGTTGGAGATTTGGGCAAGGCTCACAAGATTCATGTAGCAATGAACAACCACCAGGCCGATCACTAGTCCACTGTGCTTGAGACTTCAGGTACAATCACTGACCAAACTTTTAGTATTTTGATAGAGTTAGGTGCTACGGATAGATTTATCTCTAGTGTGATAAAGAGAATTAAGGTAAAGGCAGTTGAGCAGGATGAGTTCATATACGTAGAAATAGATTCGGGTGCTAAACAAAAGGTTGAAGGAAAGGTTACATATTGTAGCATTAACTTGGGAGATTTTGTAATGAAGGCCAAACTATATGTCATGATCTTAGTATCTTATGACATAGTGATCAGTATGGTTTGGTTGGAATGGCATGATGCAATACTCAACTGTAAGATGAAATGATTAAGTCTGATAGATGATTTGGGATAGAGTAGGGTGATTGCAGGAAGGAACCAATGGGTGTCCTTGAGGTTTATTTCTTCCCTATAACTACAAAAGATCATGCACAAAGGATGTAAGTTATATGAAATATTAGCACTAAATGAAAAGGGTGAGGTGGAAGGATTAGAAAACCTTATCATAGTTCAAGAGTTTGTAAACGTGTTACCATAAGAGTTCCAGGTTCACCGCCCGAACAAGAGTTAGAGTTTACAATAGATTTGAAACCTGGAACTGAATCAATAGAAAGAACGCCTTATCGGATGTCAACGCTTAAATTGTAGGAGCTGAAAATGAAATTGAAGGAATTATTGGACTTGGGACTCATACGTACAAGTGTATCACCTTGGCGTGTGTGAGTTATTTTCATAAGAAAGAAAGATGGATTGTGGAGACTTTTTATTGACTACCGTCAATTTAACAAAGTGACGATCAAGAACCAATATCCTTTGTCAAGAAGAGATGATTTGTTTGATCAGATGAAAGGAGTGAAGGTGTTTTTGAATATTGACTTGAGATCAGGATATCACCAGTTACGGATTAAAGAGGAAGATATCCCTAAGACCACATTTAAGACGAGGTTCAGATGCTATGAGTTTAGAGTCTTATCGTTTAGATTGACGAATTCCCCAGGGGTATTCATTAGCTTTATGAATGGGGTCTTCCGCGAATACTTGGACAAGTTTATTTAGTATTTATTGATGACATACTGATTTATTCTTAGATGAAAGAAGAACATGATGAACATTTAATATTGGTACTACAGTGTCTACGAGAAAACAAATTGTACAAGAAACTATCGAAATGTTCTTTTTACCAATCAAAGATCCATTACTTCGGACATATCATATCTGGTGAAGGTATCACTGTGGATACAACAAAAGTAGATGCTATTATGGAATGTCCTGTACCGAAAAAAGTACAAGAAGTACGTATCTTTATGGGTTTAGCAGGATATTACAGATGATTCATCGAAGGTTTTTCAAAGATAGGAAATCTAATCATGAAATTGCAAAAGAAAAACAAGAAGTTTGTATGGACCACGAAATGCGCGGAATCATTTCAAAGGCTCAAGGAGTTATTGACAACAACACCGATACTAAAATTCCCCGACATGGACAAGGAATTATTGGTATGCATAGATGCATCCAAGGAAGGTTTAGGTGGAGTTTTGATGTAATACAGTCAAGTGATCACTTACATTTCAAGGAAATTGAGAAATCAGAAGGAGAACTACACAACGCATGATTTGGAGTTATTGGCAATTGTATATGCCGTGAGAGTTTGGAGACACTATCTGATTGGACAAAAACTTGAATTAATGACAAAACATTGTGGATTGCCACATGTATTTACGTAGAGTGACTTGAACGCATGACAGAGGCATTGGTCAGAATTACTAGAGAATGCGACTCCAAGATTACTTACATAAAAGGTATAGAAAAAAAAGTGGCAGATGCATTGAGTCAGAGACCATGCATGTTCTCGGTAATACCTCTTATGATGAATCTTTGAGAAAATATTCTAACTTTATGGATCGATGATGACTAGTATAAAGAAGTTAAGGATAGTATTGGACAAAATACCATGATGGTACTGAAGTTTGAAGGTTATTCGTTAGACAACAATGGATTGTTGAGATTTAACGAAAGAATTTACGTACCACCTAACGACGAATTAAGAAGTTTGATCTTGATCGAAGCTCATAGAGCAATGTACATGGCTCATCCAGTAGTCACGAAGATGAAGGTGTACCTTAAGCCTTCGTTATTGTGGAAGGGAATGAAAGAAGGCATAGTTAGTTACATGGAGAGATGTCTGTAATGTCAGCAAGTGAAAGACACACATAGACATCCGGCATGATTATTACAACCACACATTATTTCAAAATCGAAATGGGAAGTCATTTCGAAAGACATTATTGATGGATTTCCACTGATGACAAGGAGACATGAATTGATTTTCATGGTAGTTGACACTTTGACGAAGAGTGCACACTTTATTCTTGTACATACGACATATCAGGCATTGGACATAGCTAGAGTTTGTGTCAACTAAATTGTGATATTACACGGTATACCAAGAAGGATCATATATGATTGAAGATCGATGTTTACAAGACGGTTTGGACCAATTTCCAATAGGCCTTTGGAACACAACTAAACTTTAGTACATATTATCAAATAGAGATAGACAGACAAAAAAAAAGACCAAACCATATTTGGAATATATATTGTTTATGTATGTAATGAACCAACATAAATGTTGGGAAGACTTCTTGCCACCGATAGAGTTTGCATACACTAATAGTTACCAGAGTACAACTAAAATGGCATATTTGAGTTTATTTATGGGAGACCATGTCAGACACCATTGAGTTTGGGATCAACTTGAGGATAAGGTCTTGGAAGGACCGAAAGTGATCCAAGAAATAGAAGGATAAATTCAATCATTAATACAAAGTATTAAGGAAGCTCAGGATCTAAAAAAGAGTTATGTTGATACGCATCACGTTGATATCTATTATGAAATTGGTGACAATTTTTTCTTGCGAATAAAGCACAAAAGAGATCAATAAAGTTGTGGAAAGTAAAGGACCAATGGATTATCAATTATCCTTGATTGATTCTTTGAGGTGTATACATGATGTATTCAATGTATCTGATTTGAGACATTGTAATATTGATCCTACACATATGTTTGGACATGAGTTCTTTCCGGGTGTTGGACGAGGGTGCTCTCATGGTGGAGCCAATCCACATTCACGACCATCACATTCGATAGCTATGACATCGAATAGTTGATCAGGTCAAGGTCCAATGGGACAACTATAGCCCACACTCAACTACCTGGGAGGACTCATATGATATGTGTCAATAGTTTCCTTACTTGTTTGGATAGATTTGTTAAGGTCCTAACCCGCACATAGGTAGATCAATGTATTTGGATGTAATAAAGGTCAATATTAATAAGGCCTATCAATAAAATAGAATAAGGCAGATGTAAGAAGACCTAATAGAAGCTTCCGCTTCTAGAAGGATCTTCCTCTAGATGCTTCTCTTAATAGACATATTTAGTATAAATAAGAGGCGAGGGTATGAGAACCCTAGCTTGGAGATTATTGTAACATAGCACTGCTCGACTGGAGGTTGCCCCCTCGAAGAGGCCTGTGAACATTGCTTTCTGAATCAAAGTTCTTTTCTATTGCTATTTCGTATATCATTTATGTGTATTGTGAAGATTATGTTGGATATTTTACTATTATTCAGTCATTTCTAGCATTTTATTTCTGTTCTGCATATTTTATATATCTGGTATCTTGCAAGTGGTATCAAAGCACTTTCCTTGGCAAAAATTGTGGGTATTTTTTTTTCAGGGTAGAGACGTATTCCAACGTCTTTAAGCCACAGAGATATGTCGTTACGCGCATAAACCAACGGTTGAGGGATTCATACACGCAGGAAATACAAGTGGTTCTTAAGCGCACATATGTTGGCCACCCTTGTAACCCATGTTGGTACCCCTTCGAGTGGTAGCGCATCAGACAGCACCTGTGTACGGATCGACCTAGATTTCCCGAAGCCCTCTTTAGATAAACCTATCGGCTGCCAGACTACTATAGTGTCACCGAG
>JASDQU010735317.1:79156-125830 GCA_032191745.1 Picea mariana
CACGTGGCCCGTCCTCATGACCACGTGCCTCCCCTCTTCCTCCCCATGCCATATCCTCCATTTCTCATCCCTCTTCTTAACTACTCAACGCTTCTAACGTACTCTATGACACCCCCCCCAGCTTCCATGGCGTCACTTCCCCCGCTCTTCTCTACGTGAGTTCTCGTTGGCTCGTGGGTAATTCTTGTCCCATGTTCCCTCAAGTGTGTGCAGACGCTCCCTCTCCTGCAATTATGATTAACGTTGCATCCCCATTCCAGTTACATTTTGCATTCTTGCAGCGAATTCCAGGACAATTTGCTTATGTGCCCTCTCACCATCATGTAGTGGAGATCCACATCCCCCCGCACTTGCCCGTCCTACACCTCAAAAGAATTGAGGGAGAAATTCCGCTCTCTTTGTTTGGATGTCAGGGGCACAGAAGAACGAACAGACTCTCGTCTCAGGGAATTTCAAAGGGAAAACCAGGGGTTGCGGGATGAAGTAGCCAATTTGTAGGGTCAATTACATCAGGAAGAACTCAGGCATAATCAAGAGCTTGGAATTGCACTCGACAGGATCAACAGGAATACTAGGCAAATAGGAGAAATGGAACATCAAATGGTAAATCCTTTAAACCATCCTCAACATCCAGTGAATTCCAATGATTCAGTAGGGTCAAGGATTCCCTCAACCTTCCACTTAACAACAAGCAATGAGCTCCCTTTGGTACCTCCTGCTCCACCGATGGTTCCAGTTTGGTTGAACCCAGGAGAAAGAATTCATCATCCAGATGCTAATCTAACAACATATCCAATAAACCTCCAAGAGGACCTAACAACTTTCCAAAACTTTTAGATAGGTTTTTGATGAATTGCAAATTTTTGCTAATTTTGTTTACTTATGTAGCCATTTTTACATAACAAATTAGTAGCTCCTTTTAAACTCGTTTCACAAACATAATTAATATACAACAAAGAAATTATACGTATTATGTAATCTTGGGAAGTTAAAATTAAAAAATAAAATAATACATTATATAATTAATAAACTATGTAATTTTAGAATTTAAAGTAATATAAATTCTATATTAAAAATACACATATATATATATATATATATATATTAATTGATTAAGGATCATGTTTTTTTGATTAATTCAAATTTATTTTTAATCATATAAATACATATATTTTTTATTCATTTTTATTTTTAGTTAACTTTTAAATATAACTCAATCATGATTATCTAGATTGTACATAAAATGTAATGTAGGAGGGGAATTGTTATATATATTTTTTCCATAACCTGCTTAATTCATAATTTTTTAATATTTCTATTACTAAGTCCAATTTAAACCTCCAAATTCTCATAATATGATAGTCTTAAATTTTTTTATTAAAACTTTGGTTAAATTGTTAATAAATTTAATAAAATAATCCATTAATACATTGCATACAATTTAAAATAATTCAATTTCAATATTTAAAATGAGTTCTACCATTGTAGAATCAAGTAGTGATATAAATTGAAGTTTTTTTAGTTGTTAAATTTTTTAGTTTCAAATTAGGTAGGAGTTATTTTGAATTTGATGGAATCTTTAGATATCATATAGAGTTTGAGTGGGCTTAATGGTTAAGAACATGTGTTTCCTCTTAAGAGGTTACAAGTTCAAACCCAGAAGGGGTAGGGTATGTATACCTTCGTAGACTTTAACATTACAGAATGCTATTGCACAACATTCAAGGGTACAAAATTACTTTATTTAACAAAATTTAGTTGATCCAAATTACAATTTCAACCAAGATCACAGAGAATTCATGTATTGAAAAACCAAAAAATGTTGATGGAACATTTAGCCTTCTTATTGTCTATCCGGACTGTGTAGCTCTAGGAGGAGCTCAAGCTGAATATATGTTATATGTTATCTTATTGAAGTTTTTTAAGTTGTTGATGGTTGTAGGCTTGTTTGTTTTGTAGTGCTTGCGATAAGTGTTCTATACACAAGCTTGGGATTACCTCCCCTTGCAGGATGGGTAATTTCTTTGGCGTTTTTGCCTGCCGGAAATCCTGAGCTCTAATTACCTGCCTCACGGGATTAAAAAAAAAAGGCCAAGGTGGGCTCTAAAATCCTGGGCTCCAAAGACCTTCCTCACGAGAAATCCTGGGCTCTAAATACCTGCCTGCCTGAAATCCTGAGCTCTAAATACCTGCCTCGCGGGATAAAAAAAAATGCCAAGGTGAGCTCTAAAATCCTGGGCTCCAAATACCTGCCTCGCGAGAAATCCTGGGCTCTAAATACCTGCCTGCGGAAGAAATTTCCCAAGCCTGGGATTACCTCCCCAGGAAAATTCAAATTATTATTATACCCCATAACCTTAACTTATACCCATTAAAAATCCAATGGAAATCATAGTTTTCTCAGAAATTATTTCGGTTAAACTTTTTAATCTTAAAAAAATCCTTCAGAAACCATAATTATCTCATACTTTTCGTTTCATTAATGAAAAAACTTTGTTTATAGGATTTCGATCTTCACTAAATCGACCTGAAAACTTAACCATTTGAAAGACCCAATAAATTAAATTAAATTTTACCTTCAATATTTAGTTGAATTCCAACATAACTCATAAAAACAGTCTCACGGGAAATTTCTTTGGCGCTTCTACCTGCCGGAAAATGCCAAGGTGGACCAGGTGAAGGCTACAATGGAAAGCAGAGTGCTTACTGTCACGGTCCCTAAACAACCGCAGCCTGAGGTCAGAGACATCGAAATCTCTGGTTAATTGAAAAAAATTGAGTGGATTTAGTGGCACGGGCTGTGTATTGAGGTCTACCCTTTATTGAGTCACTGTCTAGTCTTGAGTGTGTGAGGGTTTGGTTTTTTTAAATCATTAGTATTGGTATAAATTTTTGGACATAAGGAAATGGCAGTGTTGATGTAAAGTTTGGCCGCCTATAACTGTATTTTCTTGACGTTGAAGTAATTAAAGAGATTATTATGGCTAACCAGAAAAAAAAAAGAGTAATTTCCAGCAAAAAAAATTGTAATTATACTTACAACTCTGAAAATTTGTAATTATACTTACAACTCTGAGAGGGATTTTCATCTGTATGTTGGGCGAGGATTTTTCAGAGAAAATATATGATAAGAAGCCATCAACGTTAACGGGATTTATCCCATTGACACATAATCTCTAAACAAACACAAACAAGCATGGTCCTTGCACTTGCGCTTTCCTCTAACCTAAAAAATTAATTCCTCTAGAAATACCATGGCCGAAAATGAGCGGGCAAGCTCACATTTTAGAGCACATTGTTTCATTACTTTTATAGAAATACAATTAAAGAAAATTAGTGGACAATTTGACATTTTCAAATTCAAAATTGAATTTCGTTCACTTATCATGCCATGATACATGTTAGAATTGCAAATGCGGAAAACACAATTTACATATGATAATTAACTATCACACACATAAGAAACACATGGATTTCACGTGGTTCACCCAAACGTTGCGTTACGTCCACCAAACATAGGCATCGGTTGTCTTATTATTCAGATCATGGAGATTACATCAGATTTGCAAGTTCTCAGTCTGTCTCACACACTTAGTGGTTTTGCCTCTACGGGCTTACATGAATTTATACATTCACACAAGAAACTAATTGTTAAATGTAATCCCTATCCATATTCTAACTTGGTCTATTTGGTTGTAACCAATGCAAAGTAATAGGATCCAACTCCATCATTGAAAGAATTTGTTGTCACCAAATCCCAACAATCTCCACCTTGACAACAAGTAACCTGATACCTTGCTCCTTCCTTTTGTTCATCACCTTTTCTACAAGCCAAGAGAAGCCAAGCACCACTACAGCTTCTCTAATAAAACTGGTTTCATGATCTCGCCTGTGTGACTTGCACGAGTTTGGATTTCCTGAGGGGTCACTCCACCTCCAACATGTCTTCTACAATTGTGTTGTGAGACACATTTAGTGATAGATCTCCTCATATCCAAAACACCTGTAAAATATACATTACAATTATCACAGACCATCTCAGTGTAACCATTATAGGTGACATTTGTGCTTCTCAAACGCTGAAGCACCCATTTCACTGCAACACCTAAATATGTCATGTATCTGACAACATCATTAGCATGTGAAACATCTAGTCTTAACCATTTCATCACATACAATAGATCTCCTACTGAACTTACACGAGACATAACCTTTTCTTCTTTATAGACATGCCCTATGCTTGAAGAAAACTTATAACGGAAAGCAAAAGGGATAAAGATTGGTTTTACAATGTTCATAGTGAACTCCAACCACCACTTACCATTACCATCTTTGTGTGCTTCTATGCCCATAATTTGTTTTGCTGCTCCTTGATCCCTCATCTGAATTGTCCTGTCCACCTGAGTCATTTTCTTACTGATTTTATCCATGCTTCGGCTTGCATCGAGCATATCATCAGCAAATAACATCAAGACTGTGAATGCACTATAAACTATATAGTCATTCCTACCTTTGAAAAATTATGAATCACTATGAAGGATTCAAACCTCTTTTATATTTGTCTGGGTACCAATAGGCCATACAATGAATTATCTAGCGTGCAAACAAATTTACCGTTGAGATCTTGAATCAACCCTTTTGGTTGTTTTATACATACTTTATCTCTGTCAATGATCTTGTGAGAAGTAGGATCCCACATACAACATCCCTTTATACCACCATCATAACTTGTAGAGATATAAAACAAGCAGGAATTTAGAAACAAAGATTTTAAGTCTGGAAATGATTTACTGCTTACCAGTACCTGCAATTCTTTCTTTCTCTTATGACCTTGATGCTTCCGCCATAAACAAAAAGATACATCTGTCACTTCAGATGCTACTTTAGTACTCCCTTCCAGCTTATAAAGGTTATCAACCTTTGTTGCCTTCATCACTATTAAATTCCCTTTCGACAATGTGAGTGTTCCACCTTGACCTGTATACTTATATCCACAAGAATCTAACACTCCTAATGAAATCAAATTTGATTTAAGCTCAGGTACATATCTAACATCCGTTAATTCCCTAACAATACCATTGAACATTCTGATTCTAATACTGCCAACCCCAACAATTTTACAACGAATACCATTTCCCATAAACACTACACCCTCATCAACAGATTGGTAAGAAATGAACCAATTTCTATGTGAGCACATGTGGTGGGAGGCACCTGAATCTAACTGTCATTCTTCTTGATATTGTAAATGATTAGAAATACATAAAACTTGATCAATCATACCTGAATTTGTTAGAGCCAAATTTGCTTCCTTCGTAGAGTTTTCCTCAGATTCCTTTCTCTTCCAGCAATCTTTCTTGAGATGTCATGTTTTTCCACAGTACCAACATTTTTCTTTACCCTTTCTGTGTCTTGACTTAGATCGAGAAAAACTTCTCTCATTTTGCTCTTTAGTTCGACCTCTTACCAGCATCGCTTTTGAAGTTGAGGTTTCTTTACTAGATTTTCTCCTCATCTCCTTAGCCAACAAAGCTCCCACAACATAGTCATAATCTAAAACTTCTGATGAGCTAAAACTAATAGAGGTGAATAGATTATCCCGAGACTCAGGAAACAAACACAATAGTGTAATAGCTTTATCTTCATCTTCGAATTTAACTTCCATACTAGTCAATTGAACTATAAGGGTATTAAAGGTATTTAAATGGTCAACAACTTTTGTACCTTTTTTCATCCACAAACTGTACAACTATCTCTTCAAGTAGATTATGCTCGTCAAGGACTTCGTCACATATAGACTTTCCAACTTGCTCCATAAGCCCGATGTTGTATCCTCTCCTACGATATTAAACAGAACCTCATCCGCCAGACATAAATGAATGGTACTAAGAGCTTTTACATCCAGATCTTCCCATTTCCATTCCGTCATGGCTGTTGGTTTCTTTGACTTGCCTGCCAATGCTTTTTGCAACCCTTGTTGCACCAGTAAATCCTGCAACTTAAGCTTCCAGAGCTCAAAGTTATTTTTACTGCTGAAATTTTCAACTTCAAACTTCGAACTTTGCATCTTAGTCATTAGCGCAAAAAATCTCCTAATATCCACTGCTTATAAAATCATTTTAAATGTGAAGGAATAATAAATAAGGTTAAAGATTAACAAAAAGTTTATAATAATAAAAAATTATATATTTTCCATAAAATCTTTTAATAATATATAAAAAGGTTTAATAAAAACTTTTATAAATAAAAGTTTTACTCCATAAGCATTCACCTTTTTAACTTATCCACCCACATGATTATTTAATTAAAAAAAAACTTTTTACTTTAATTAACTCCTCCACTTTTACTTTTCCAAAGAACCATATCTTCAAAAAATTTCAAGAAGAAAATCATGAACATTTTCGCACTTCTCGCTACCATTGGAGTGCGGCAAGTTCGCACCTCACGACTCATTTGGAGTGGGGCGATTTTTAAAGATTTACGCACTGTAATATAAAGAAGGGACCTGCGGTGATGTATAAATCGACGCACCTCACACAGATTTCACTTCTGGTGCTCCTCCTAGAATTTGAAGCTCCTCTAACCAGCTCTAATACCACTTGTTAGAATTGCAAATACGAAAAACACAATTCACATATGATAATTAACAATCACACACACATAAGGAATACATGGATTTCACGTGGTTCACCCAAACATTGGGCTACATCCACCAAGCATAGGCATCAACCCAACCAAGCATAGGCGCATAGGTATCGGTTGTCTTATTATCCATATCATGGAGATTACATCAGATTTGCAAGTTCTCAACCTCTCTCTCACACTGAGTCGTTTTGCCTCTATGAACTTACATGAATTTATACATTCACACAAGAAACTAATTATTAAATGTTATCCCTATCCATATTCTAACCTGGTCTATTTGGTTGTAACCAACCCAAAATAATAAGATCCAACTCCATCATTGAAAAAATTAATTGTGACCAAATCCCTACAATACATACATTCTTTAATAAGAATACCCTATGATGCTTGAATTTAGGGTAAATTAATTATTAAATTTAGAGTAAGTTAATTAGATGATAAATTCTCAACCAAACTTTACGGCTTAGAAAAAACTCATTTGTTAATTAGGATCGTTGCTATGAATATATAGCTCTCAAGTATTTGCTTTAATGTAATGAGTGTATGTTGCCGTGATAAGCTTACATTTAATTTAGAATTCCTATTATCCGTGTCAGGTCGGTTGTATTTTGTTTTGCGATCGGAAGAGCCACTTTAGTCATGTGAGAGGAGATTACCCAAAGAAAAGAATGTGGGAGAGGATAATTTTCGTCAAACAAAACTATGTGATGTTTAGTATTCATCACTTAGGACGCTCATAAATTGTGCCACCTACGTCCAGGGGAGAATCAATCTCCGTCCAGGGTAGAAAATTTTAGGGAGCATACCAGTTTGTGTTATTTTGGTGTCATTTTAATAACTACATCAATATATCTATTTTTATATTGCAATATTTTAGAAATATGGTAATGATTATTAAAGTTGTTAATGATAAAAAATATTTTAATAATCATGATTTGACATTTATGTGGCATATTGATAATATTCAAATAAAGCATAATATCATCTTAATAATCCACAATAATCCACTAATAGTTAAAATTGTAAATTTAAGAATACATAATTAAATCATTGTTATAAGTTTCAAGCCTATAAATAAAGAAAAGGGGAAGACAACCCACGACGAGGTTTACCTCGCTCCCTAGGCATCGTAGTGAAGGAGTGGGTATCAAACGCACCAGGGCTCGGAAAAGTCGGAAGGATGTAGAGAAAAACGCACTAGAGCTCACAAATGACAGAAAGCTGCATAGCAAGAATGAGCTGAATGTGACCATGCCTCCTCGCTTTCACAGGCTTGTGGGACGGCGAGACATGGCTCCGCATTAAATCTGCCATAGTAAATGCTTGCAGGGCCGACCCTTTCCTGCGAGGGAGAGGTCGCTTACCCGGAGGTTAGCTGTAATGGCCTGCTCCCATTGTGAATGTTGAATAGATGGGGAGCGACCTGCCACATTTAATATGAGGCTGGGCGCTGTACCAAGTGGCGGTGTTGTGCATCGTGTCACCCCATCCGGGGAAGAATATCATATGTTACGAATATAATTTAAAACTATTTTATATATTTTTTTGTAAATAAAAAAGATTGTATTACCTTATAGTATCGAAAAGAGACACATATCTAAGAGTACATCAAGACTTGCCACCCTGCCACATGTATGGAAACCAGAACATGTGGTTGGATTTGTGCAAAGACTAGAAAGTGACACATGTATGAAACCATAAGAACTCGCCACCTGTTCTGCCACATGCATGGAAACCAGAACATGCAACCGACATTGTTCAAGGACCAGCTAGTGAACCAATGTCTAATGGCAGCAAAAAATATTGTAGCTAAGACCAGGAAATTAAAAGTAGAGAAGCTAGACATGAGGCGAACCCAGGCGTCCTTCCTGGCGAACTGTGAAGGCGTATGGCTGGCAACATGTCATGCAACGAATATTCAAATGCTCGCTTAACACAGAATCAAACAGAATATCTAGGCGCTTTCTGAGGATGATCTGGTTGTGCAGCTGCTCAACTAGGTCTCTTCTCATCTCGAAAATTAGGGTCAAATGATCCTCCATGAGCCTGCATGATATGAGTATGTCGTGGCTATCTAGAGCCAGTTGCATTGGAACTTTTGCTTGTATCTCCATATTGGGCGGGTCGTGGTTGTCCTCCTCATTCCATAAATTGCCCCATTTTATCCCTGGGTCTTCAGCGTTGGGGTCGACAGAATTCTTGCAGCAATTCGACATCAGAGGAGGAAATTCCTCTTCTACCAAATAACCTGTCATGACCAGCTCCAAGGAATTCAAGGGGATTTTGATGCCTGTTTGTGTCAGTTGTTCACGAACAGTATCTTGCAAGTTAGGAAGAATCTCCTCCCAGTTAAGAGGAATCTCCTCCTCCAATATGCATCCTCCATAGGTTGGCTCTGGGTTAGGCCAGTGAAGCTCATCCTGGGCATCCATGCCCCGATTTTGATTAGAGTGGGGAGAGCGGGCTGAGCTGCTTCCTGGAATGGGAGAGAGAGAGGTTGGTCCAATGCGTCGGTGCTTTCCTACTTGACTGTAGTAGGTCGACCCACACTTGGATTTGCCTCTCTCATGAGGCATGGCGAAGCTGAGCTCGTGGGGGGAAGAATTAATAGTGGAGAGGCCATAAATTATTGGGATGGACAACAGGAAAATTACAAAGGCCTGGAGTACCCGGAGCTTAACAACCAGGGGAGAATGAGAAACTAAGGACATAATCTGGAGATAAGGGAAACAACAGGGAAATACATGCGTGATGACGAGTGAGGTGATGGCTAAGGAAACCATGAATTCCATAGTGTTGTGGGAAGGATGCATCGTACCAGTACCAGAGGACCAAGATTGAAGCAACATTAGAGCTGTTGAACTGTCCTGATGCACTAAGCTCTAGCCGGAGTAAATGCTAAGCATTTCGAGTGATCTCAGGAGGATGTTGGTGGCGAGGGGATTTAACTGCCCTTGTTGCCAAAACGCCATGTGACATACAATCACCAGGTGTCACCCTATCCGGGGTTAAAACTATTTTATATTACTAATATAACATAAAATTATATTAAAATTTGAAGGGAGTACAACTTGAGTGGGCTTAATGGTTAAGAACATGTGCTTCTTCTTAGGAGGGCACATGTTCAAATCCGGAGGGGGGTAAGGTATGTACACCTTCGTAGATTTCAACAATCAAATCCTTGCACGAAGGGGGTCCTTTGTCCCACAAACAAGGGGGTCTCATACACCAATTTGGTGTTTGGCTTGGCCATGACCTTAAAATTAGATTATTATTTGTACATCTTGAGTAGACCTAATGGTTAAGAACATGTGTTTCTTTTTAGGAGGTCACATAATCAAATCTAGAAGAAGGTAGGGTATGTACAAATGTTGTTGTGTGTGTTTCCTCTTATCCAACTTGTGGATGAATGTTGGAGTGTAATATCAAATGATGTGAGTATTCTTCTTAATGTAAATATTAAGATATGATTATTTTAAATTAAAAGATTATAGATGAAAATTATTTCTTAGAAAAACATCTAGAATTTCTATATAACCCTTAAGTATTATGGAAATTATTAATAGAAACTAAAACAAGTACAATTACATATAAATCTTTGTAAAGACTTAAATAAGGATATTAACAATGCCCCACTTGACCAAAACAATTTATAATCTTTTCTTTAAAACTTTGTAACAAATTTACTTTCAAATGATTTTAATGATGTAATGTCGATATTAAGTTTTATTTTTACAATAATAATCATTTGGAACAAACACAACATTTTCCTTAAATGGTTACTTTTATCCATCAACATTAATACAATAGGTTGACATAAATTTTTTGTTGCAGTTTTACTAATTTAAATGAGATGTTGGTTTTTTAATTTCTATAAACATAAAACTTAATTATATTTTTTTTTAGGAATATTTTATTTCCGATATATAAATCACAATATTACATTATGTATGAAAGTGCTTAAAGCATACCAAATGATAATCATATTGTTCCAAAAAAATAAGTTCCCTTGTCGTCGGGCCATTAAATCTCATAAAAGACTTTACCACAAAACAATTTGGATCAACAACAATGTAAAAAAGAAAATGACTTGTTCCATATGCTCGTTATTACATATCAAATGAAATGTCGAGATGGATGCACCACTTGCACCCCATCCTTGTACTCTTGTAAGTTCAGAAAACTCCATTATGTTGAAGCCTTTGATTTAAATTGCACATGTACCATGGTATTTAATTCACGATAAAAATGTTTGTATGACACATAGGCCAAGCCACCTCTCCATTTACTGATGTAATCCATCATAGTTTATAGACCCATATTTTGAAAGAGTACCTCTCTAGTGTCATTTAAACAATAACTAGATTAGAATCTTTCATTAACTGTAACCGATCCACACTTTTATTCATAGCCATCTGAAAAGAAGTGCCAAAGCTTGTAGTTCTACTGAATTCTTAGTTCCATGGTTAAGGCCCATTGAGAAAAAAGAGTAATGTGAGTGAGATAAGTATATAACCCCCAAATTCCACAACTCCTTGAGTTTCCTTGAAAGGCACCATAAAATTATCCCCATACAAGAGAATAATCAATTTCCATAGGTCCCATCTGCATGGATATTTTTTCTTCATTTCCTCTCTTATGCTCTCGAAACTATATTACTATATATTATGAAAAACACTTGCATAAAAAATAAAGAAACAACTTCAAATATGATTTCGTTTCTTGATTTCCATATTACCTCATTGACACGGATAGGTAAATGTTTGAACTCACAGATCGAGGCATCTCCCATCCATTGTAGAAAACCCCTACCAAGCAAGGATCCATTCCATTGACTTGCACATGATAACAAAGTTTTCATTGCTAACCATATCTCTCTCATGAAATGACAACTCGCCATTAAATGATAGGTACTCTCCTTAGCTTCTCCACACAATATACAAATTCCCAACTCATTGAAAGATTGCTTTCACATTGTGTCCCAAGTTTAAGCTTTGTTGGAGAGATCCTTCCACACGAAGATCTTGGATTTTAATTGATCATTTAGTTTCCAAATAGAATACCACCACCATTCTATGTTGTCTTGAGGATCTTTAACAAAATGAGATGAATAGCCTAGTCTAACAACGTAGGACTCATCCTTTGGATTATTAAACCAAACTAATTCATATTCTTCTTGACTAAGCTTGATCCTCTCATTTGTCAAGAGAGTAAATGCATCCCATTCCTTTGCTAATGATCCTCTGAGTCATAGATCCTATGCTAACATTTAACCCTCCTACAAAAAATTCCTTCCATCTGCAACTACAATATCCTTAAGAAAAGTACAATTTTGTATATGGAGAAAGTGTACCTAGTCCTTACATTATTTGTAGCTCCCACAACATATAATCCAATGTCTTTACCTAGTCTCACTTTATTTCCATCTCTTATCTTTCCTACTAGCCATGATATTATAATTGAAAAAGCTAATGCCATTGGTTTCCATATATTAGAAGAGTCTTGATATGTTTTTGGGATGACCTTATCCACTCTTCTACTATCAAGGGATCCATATACTTTTGTACAATGACCTGTTGTTATGAGCCTTCTCCACCAATGATCCTCCACATGCTCTTGGTAGTTAAATCCTACCCAAACACTTTTATATTTTTTAATCCCCATCCTCCCATTGTCTTTGAGAGCATTTTCCAACTTATTCATATTGTTACCTATTTTTCCTTCTTTCTTTTCAATAGGAGATTAAAACATTTTTTCCTTATCTTGTTTTGAATGCATGTCAAGATGTGTGCAAGTAAATGCAAGTTAACTAGTATTGCCTCTTGTTACCCCTCATTTTGCATGAGGCTTATACTAGTGAATTTCTTCACTGCCCTTGTGATTTTCATCACAAAGAGCTTTGGATAGATGGGGCATTCACTTGGTTCCATGGATTATTCATGACATGGATGGTGATGTATTGATCATGTATTACTTGCTTATCATAGAGAGATAGCATTACACTTGATTATGTAATGTTCTAGTCTTCGCTCCATGCTAGATCATTGGACATGAGGATGTATGGGTCCTTTGGAGGAACACCCTGGCACTTTTGGGCCAAGTGGACATTACATTTATCACTTGAGGTTGCTCTACATATCTTTGTGTGGAGACAAAACTCCTAAGGCAATGATCACAATGACATAGGCACTTGAGCTCCATTCTTCATCCATATAGACTATCCATGCCATGCCACATCAAAGATCTTGCAGTGATCATCCATATGACACACTTGGAGGAACATGTCACACATTTTCACGAGGTCATCCTCCTCCTGAATGAATTGGTGGAGCTCTTGATCACTTGGCATATGGGTTCATGGATTTTTTTGACTTATTGTTACTTGGATCCACTACTCATGCTTTATTGGTTCACACTTGCCATTTTGAGGATTATTGTACACTTGAGGCATATTGTTGGATTAAAGGGGGTTATCCCTTCTTTTCATGGAGATGGTCGAGTGATATTTACATTCCACATGTCGAGGCCTTGTATCATGGATCCACTTGCTTGATTTGAGGATGACATCCACTTTGGGGATTACTTTACACATTTACATGAAGTTGAGGGTTTGGTAAGCTTTGGGCCTTCTCAAATTTCTGAATTTGAAGATGTTTCTTGTTACGATATCAAGAAGGATAATCATGAAGACAAACCCTTAAACAAGGATAAATTGGAAAATGCATTTACCTCTCTATTTGATGAAGATAATGGCACCCTAAGGCATGAAGTTATGGGCGTCACTTTCCAAATTTATGATCATTATAGGAATTGGCATTATTGGAAACATTATGGAGTTCCTATTTATGATTCACATAGTGATGTGTCCATTGAATAAATTGTAGATATTGAGGTCTATGGGAAGCCTAACATAGAGGAGGTAAATTCAGAAAATTTGCATGATATTTTCTAGCCACATGTTCATATTTATGATGCAAATTTTAGGCAGCCTTGTGAAGATATTTATGAAGATTTTTTCCAACCATGTGCTCTCATCTCTAAAGAGGGCTTGTTGCAATATTTTCAGCCATGTAATATGAGTTGTTGTGCATATGTTTTCTAGTATAGGGAGCAAATTTGTGATGCAAAAAATACAAAAAATTGTAGCCATCTCCTTCCTCATGTCTTGGTGAAATTATGCATGATTTTTCAACTAGAAAAGGAAGTTTAGTAGCAAGAAGTTGTATGGTACAACAAGGTTTTAATGGCAAAAATTTTCAGCCACCTTTTCCTTCATGTTCTTCTTTTATTTTGCATGCATATTTAGTTGGAAATGTTATTTTTGATGTAAAAATTGTATGGTCCAACAATTTTTTCATGATAAGTTGTTTTGCAGAAAATTCCAGCCATCAAAAGAAGTATTCCAAGCCCTATATGAAGGCCATTTTTTTCTAAAGATGGAATTTTGTCTCATCTCTCACATACATATTGATTGGGTGATGACCATGAAATTTTGGATGATGTTATATATCCCCTTAAACATTTGTTTCTTAAGGGAGGTAATGATGATGTTGTAGAAGAAAATATGGGATTTTATTATTAGGTCTATTGTAGCAACGTTGTGTATACCAACCCTATCCAAGCTCGGATAAAGGAGGCTTGTAGTGGTGCATGAAATTTTTGGCATGAGTTTGATCATGCACATGGTTCATGTTTTATTCCATCCATTGTCTCATGAAGATTATAACTTGTATTTACTTCACTCTTGATGTATCCTTGTTTTGGATGATGAATAAAAACAAGGGAAGAAGTTATTGTATTGATGAGATGCTAAGGTGGTTGCATTGGATTTATGTTTTCACCTAGCATTCTCATCCTCTAATGTTAGAGTAGGGTAGGAGAAACAATAATCTCCTTTGAGCATTAGAGTAGCATGAATAAACTCAACATGTGAGTATTAGATTTTGTTTCATTTTGTCAATGGCATTGATAGCTTGTGCTTTGTTTTGTAAAAGCCGAATTTTGATGTAATGGACTATGTAAAGGTGGTGCTTAGTGATGATGAGGTGGATCCATCCCTCCACATATTTTTCTTGATGAGGGAGGTCATTGCTACCACATGTGAGATTCTGAGGTTCTCATGCACTCCCAAGAGGAGCACATGTCCCCAAGTTGGAGACAATTGTTATGCCTCATTTTGGATAAGGTTTATACTAGTGAATTTCTTCACTACCCTTTTGATTTCCATCGCAAAGAGATTTGGATGGATGGGGGATTCACTTGGCTCCATGGATTATTCATGACATGGATGATGGTGTGTTGGTGATGTATTACTTGTTTACCATAAAGAGATATCATTACACTTGACCATGTGATGTTATAGTCTCAACTCCTTTCTAGATGATTGGATATGAGGATGTACAGATTTATTTGTGTAACACCATAGCACTTTTGGACCAAGTGGACATTTCATTAATCACTTGAGGTCACTCTACATATCTTCGTGTAGAGACACAACTCTTGAGACATCATCACAACTCCTGAGGCAGTGGTCACAACGCCCTAGGCACTTGAGGGACCTTATTCATGCACTTGGACTATCCATGCCATCCCTCATAAGATATCTTAGAACGCTCAACCATCTCACACATTTGAAGGAACATGCCACACACTTTGATGAGGTCATCCTTCTCCTTGACGACCTGGTGGGCCTCTTGATGAATTGGCATACATGTACATGGAATATTTTGACTTACTCTTACTTGGATCCACTACTCATGCTTTGTTGGTCAAAATCTGCCATTTTGAGGATTATTTTACACACATTTTTAGGCATATTGTTGGATTGAAGGGGGTCTTCCCTTCTTGTCATGGAGATGGTTGAGTGTTATTCATATTCCACATGTAGAGACCTTGTATCATGGGTCCACTTTCTTGATTTGAGTATGACATCCACTTTGGAGGCTACTTTGCACATTTGATCATGCTTGTTGATGGTATGCCTCACCTTGGAGAAGATCTAGGAGGTTCCAAACCCTAGATCAAGGATTCATTCCATATTTTGAGGGTGACCTAGCTTCAAGAACAATTATATTTGATAAAGTGATTAGATTTCAGCCAGATAAGTGCCATTAGATGTAGAGTGGCTATTGGATTTCCAAAATTTTATCATAATAGAAATTCCAACAAAAATGATTCAATTATGGTGCTTTTAAAATCTATCGCAAGAAATTTTTTTCTACAATTTCGACCACTTGTTTCAGGATCGTACCACCTTTTGGGATTGATCATTTTGGTTATTTGGGGATATTATTATTGATATATTCCCATGGTGAAGAGTGCCCTACATCTTGAGGCCACATGGCCTATGTTTTATGCATTTATTCGAGGTCGAACCTCAAATAGATATAGAATCTACATAAAGAGTATCCCTTCCTCATTTATACTCGTGGTTGGATTTTTGGAGCTTCCACTCCTTGGAGCTTAATTGAAATATATTTCTTAGAGAAGATGGATGTATAAGGGTTCTTTCTTTGTGGAAATTGGTGTAAATTATTGAAGCTTTTCTATCTTGGAGTCTATTTGGTGCATAAATATTGATAGTGAAATGATAAAGTCTTCTACAAGCTAACTAGACTAATCCATTGAAGGGATTTTTCTACCATTTGAGGGAAGACGTTTTGGGGTAACTCCTCTCCTTCTTCCTTTGTTAGTTTTATAATTATTTGGTGTTTTTCTTTTTCTATCCATCATGTAACCCTAGTAAGAATTATTGAGCATTTTTATCAAGCTACAATTGATCTTATTGGTGAAGCTTTCTCCCTTGAGGACCCCTTCTTGTAGGGCCTTGGTATTCATTGCTAATCTTCATTAGATAAGATAGTATTCTTCCACTATGGTTATAATCTCTTATTCCTAATCCTTGAATGAAATCAACCAATTTTGAAGAAGGGTTTTCATCTTGGCCCCATAATCCCCTTTGATTCACCTTGACTCAATTTCCCTTGTTGTATTTGACACTTATCCCTAATTCCTTCCATTGCCTCTTTTAAAATCCTAATAACCCAAAAACATTTTTTTATTAAAGCTACTCTCACTTCACCTTGTTCATAATTGCCTAGATTTAGTAATCCTAACACCCCCTTTAAGCTGAAGGACAGTTGTCCTAAAGTGAAGAGGATAGGTTTCTTAGGTGACAATGGTGATTGTCCTAATAGACCCCCCTTGAGTTTTACCTTGTGGATTAGGGTTTTTATCATTAATTACAATTTGAGAGGTAACATCTCCAATAGAAATTAGACAAATGTAAATTTAGCCCTCGATGAGAGCCAATTATTACACCATATTGATATTCTCTTTTCAACCTTCATATATGACTAGATCTAGGTCTTGTGGCCATACTCATTTGATTTCAAACTGAATCCCAAATACACCAAACCTGTGTTAAAGGTAATTTATGTGGAAGGTCATATAGTATTTAGATCCCTTTCCATCCCCCCTTGAATACCATTGAAGGAGATTGAATAATTTTATACATTCAGCTCCATTCAAGTAGCCTTCATATGCATCTCCAGTGTATCCTTGTACATGTCTGCATCTGCTACAAAACCATCGCCACAAAGTAAAACATCATCAATGAATATTAAAAGAGTTAATATAACATTCCTTCCCATTTTTATACATTTTAAGTTGCCTAACTCCTTCATAACTTTTAGGTACCTACTTAGGCCCTCAACTGCCAATGGGAAAAGGAGGTGGAATAAAGGACATCCCTACCTTAATCCTCAAGATGGAGTGGAAAAATGTGAAGCATAATCATTTATGAGAAGGGAAAATCACACATTATTCAAGCATCCTTCAATCCAATTGACTATGGGCAAGTTAAACTCCACATGAATTGGCATTAATCTTACATAAAGCCATGATAGTTTATCATATGCTTTGGATAAATATAGTTTGATCACAAAAGTTGGTAGTTGCCTTATTTTTATGGTATGTAAACCCTGTTGTACCACCCCTACTGCATCATGGACTCATCTTTCCCTCATAAATATGAACTACTCCATAGAGAAAGAATTTGACAATACTAGTTTTAATCTTCTCATTGTGACCTTTCCAATAATTTGGTAAATGAAATTGCACATGAATATCAACCTAAAGTCTTCAAATGACTATAGAGAGTCCCTTTTTGGTATCAAAGCTAGAAATCATGAGTTCACATCCCTCAAAATGTTCCTTGACTATATTTATTCTTCCACCAATATTAAAAGGTAATCCCTTATAATATCATAGAACCTTAGATGGAATTCTATAGGTAGTCCATCAGGCCTTGAGTTCTTATCTCTTTAAAAGAAATGTAAGACCTCCTAAAATTCTCTTTTATCACTTCCTCCATCAATCTATAATTTTGTTCCTTATTCATGAATTGGGGAAAAAAGGTAGATAGCTTTATGATTTATGCTATTTTTTCTCTTTAGGGTTTTTGAACAGATTTATGTAATGAGAGACTCCTACATTTTCTATATCCTTGAATCTACCAACTCTATTACCATCCTGAGTTTGTATGTCCCATACTGTATCCATGCTCTTCCTCATATTGGAAAAATTATGAAATATTTGGGTAATTCCATCCCCTTGATCCAACCAAATAGTGCAACTTTTTTGCACCCACTTTTCTTCCTCCCAAGCCAATAGATATTTATTTGCATTTTATAACCTTTTTAATGTCAATTTCCTCTTATAAGAAGGTTCAATTAGCATTTGTCTCATATAATTGGGCTATGTCATTTTCTACTATCAGCAAGTCCCAATGAGAGTTTTTGTAATTTATATTTTACCATTCCATTGTTGGATTTTTCACCTTCTTTAATATTTCAATGAATTGATACATCACTGAACCATCAGGCTCCATATTAGTGGGAGTTGATTTAGCGTTTAATATGAATTGATATGCCTCATTTTGTAACTAGAATGGATTAAGTTTAAGAGTTCCATGAGGATTTTCATCACTCTTCTCCATTTATAGAAATATAGGCATATGATTAAAACAAGTACCACTCCTGATCAATGGATTTCTCAAGTGTTCAACACCGACTCCTTTATTCACACTTGTAGGAATGTACTCGGTGCCTTGATACCTACTTTCATTATTGGTAGGTTGTCTTGCATTTGTTAACGGTATACCTCAATGACCGGTAATCAAACAATGTCTCATTATGTTCGACCTCAACTCCTTTATTCACATGATGTAGACTTGCACCCTTGGCGGATAGTGTAGAAGACTTGAAGACATCACTACGTGGCCGCAACTTTCCTAAGCTATTGCTTCCCTTTCATTAGACCATCACCTATTCAACTTTAGTGATCATGGGAGATTAGATTGTACTCCATGGTATACATATATCTTCAGATTGATTTTGAGACTGGTTTCACTAGGAATTGTTCGTGACTATGACAACTTTTGGCATATAACCACATTTGTATTTGCCTATTCATGGCCATGAACACTTATTTGGTATATTTTCCACATGGATCTGCATTGTATTCTTGGCAGCCATGTATGCAAAGTCAGTACAGAATGTAATGAGCAATCAAGTTCGTCCAGCTGGTTCTCTACCACTCCACTTCTGGGTTATTTATAATGTATTTCGGCCATCACAGATACTCCTCTGATCTCACACATTAGGGGGTATTTGTTATAGCAAGATTTGCCCCACCATTGCTATCTTGCAAACAGGGCCTTTTTCCATTTCCATATATAGACTTGTCATCCCTATTTGATGAATCCAGAGCAAAAAATACACATTTTTCCACATATACGTGCCCTATCTACTATACAACATGCGTATACGTAGGATGCTCCACTATAGCCCGCGCACATCAGGATTTGTGCCAGAAAATACAAAATGGAGTCGGTTTTCCATGTCACGATATGAGATCTCTAATCCTTGGACTTCCACATACTGGAAACGTTCTGACTCGACCCTTCAGTTGCATTTTGAAGACTATAAAAGCACAATTCTGAGTTATGGAAAAGAGGAGAAAGCATTCAACTTTGAGAGCAAAGTTACTCTAGAGAAATTACTTCATATTGAGTCTGCATCTCTTTGTCCCTCAAGTATGAACACAGTGTTCAACCCCAAAGCTCTTTCCCTATTGTTGAGAGAACCTCATTGTCTCTCTCCTATGAGCTTGCCTTTGGTGGAGGATTGAAGTGGTGGAGGCCCAGTTGGAAGGAACTTGGTTTCTTGGTTTCGAATTGCACCGACATAGAAGTCTGTAATGTTGTCACTTCTGCTGAGCAATTATTAATAGAAATACTCCTTTCCCGTCCTATTGGTATCATGCAAATATATGATTATTATCCATGGGCATGTTTGTAATGTTTATTAATGGATTATGTTATCTAATGTGCTAACCCCTTTATACTATCACCATGTACTTGATATGCTTGTTTGTTAAGAACTTATTGCAGGTATAAAGCTTTGGGTCGAAGTGCTCAATGGTGGAACATCATCGAACGTTGGATCGAGGTAGGCCTCTTTCTTATCTTGCACAATAGTTTATATAACATACAATGGAATTGAGTTGATTTATGCAGTCATACCTGTCTATTGTGGTTTACCCTTGGCCATAGAGAGTTTTTCCCTCGTAACAGAATTGGTGACTCCACTGGGGATCGATCTTCCTTCTAAGGGTTGAAGTACTTTTTCTTCATGCATTGCTCTTTTTCCTTTGTGTTTCTTGTCGTATCACTGCTTGACAGATTTTGTTCACTCTAGGTCTGAGTTTTCAGCCTTTTTACCCTTGCCTGGCCTTGTTTTCAACCCTGTACGCGCCCTATTGCCTTGACAGTCGCGTATACACGTGTGTTATCTCACAGCTACATGCGTGTATATGCCCTGTTTCTTTGAAAAGTCGTGTATACCACTTTCCATTGCTTGTTTTCTTGGTTTAGTGACTGTTGGGTGGGATTTGATGATTGTTGAGACTTCTTAGGTCTCTGTAGTGCCTGTTGAGCTTCTCTGGGTTGACAGGAAACCTGTTGGGAGTTGAATTTTTGGGCGTAGTCTTTCTCATTGTTTTTCATTTTTGGTTTGGCCTTGATCCCTAGGCTGTTTGCTTGGCTGCTTGGTATTCTGCTTGAAGTTATTCCGTTTATACATAGTAGAATTTATATATCAGGTTTCTTTTCAGTCCATGCATTTTCTCTTTAATATATTCAAAATGAAAAAAACAGGCATTTTGCATTGGTTAGCATTTTTGTCTTTGAACCTTTATCATTAGCTTAGTGCATTTAATGAAAGATTGCATTTTACTTCTGAATTGCAGAGTTGAAATTGAAAATTGCATTGTTTTTATTAGCATATCATTCATTAAAAAGTTAAAGATAGACTTTGCATTATATTCATATTATCTTCTTGCAGATTCATAACATCATGAGTTTCGCTTCCATACCCTTTTGAGTAATCACGGCCAATAAAATTTACGCTTTAAACTAAAATTGATTAGTCACGATTTTATTTTTAGGGTGCACAAACTAGTCTAGGATTTAGTGCCTTGGAATAGGATTTTGTGAGTAAACTTCTCCAAGGCAATTAAATCAACATATGTGTATGAGACATGGACTTGAGAAGTCCATTGTATAATTGGTAAGATTAGGAGGCTCTGCTCACACCGGAGTTAATCACAAGATCGCGCAAAGTTAGTTGAAGGGATAACCCCTAGATACTCACCTAGCGTCAGAGATATTTCTGTGGATTTATTCGTATTTGGGGATCTTGCTAGTACCCATACCTCTGTGAGAGGTGGTGCTTTCAAGGTTTCGGGCTTTGCTACCCTGCCCATATGGTGATCTGGACTTACGACTGCTTGCCTGTGCATTGGTTATACAGTGTTTTATTAGTTGCTTGACTTAAGTATCTCATAGGTTACTTGCAGGGGTTATTCTGCTTGTACCTTGGGTCAGATAGGGGTCGGACAACACACAACCTTTATGGAGGTTTACCTCTCCGAGGGGATCTGACCGACTCGTTGTTAAGCCCACGAGGACCCCTATAATTGATTCTGTTACCTCCAAAATTTAGTGGCGAGTCTCAGGTCCCTCTTGGATGAGACATACCTTCTTTAGCGAGGGAGGCCACTCAACCACTTTATCCCATTTGTTTGCATATTGGCCGTTTGACTTTTTGGTATGCTCTTTGACTACTAGTTGGCCTTAGGATATATTTTTACTTTTTAGAGTCATAAGTCATCGTGGAGTCAGACCGGCTTCCCCACCGGTCCCGTCGGTTGTTACAGTTACCACCGGATTTCAGTTTCTTTCCTTTTAAAAGGCATAGAGTTTTTAGAAGTGGTACACACACATCCACCTTTTATACTTGTAGTTCCACAAGGATGAGTACCGAGTCTAGTCTTCAGAACACTGAGATTTCTTTGACTCCCATACCCACTATAGTTAATGGCACCCCTTCGACTCTTGCCACCTCTATAGTTGCAGTGGCGGAGGCTTATACCAGTACTATGGCTCAACCTGTAGTTAATGCTTCATCTCTTGCCTCAAACCATTTTGGGGGTTTTGGTCACTCGCCGGGTTACAATGTTTAGTCCATCCCTATGGCTTCTAGTCCATTTTCTTATGGTATGCCTAACTTCACTTCGCAGTTTTCAACTGCCATACCAGCTATTGGCCCTAACGCTAGCCTTGGACTTGTGGGTACTACACCTCCTTACACTCCTTTTCCGTTTGGTGGTTCTCATATCCCCCAAACGAATCCTAACGTAGGAAGTGTCCCTTTTCTAAACCCCGGTTCTAATCCTTCTACGGTTGGATGGAACAACCCAGCTGGCAGACAAGTTCTGCCCTATATCCCTACCTCCTCGATGTCGATTCCGACCAATACTTTTGGCATGACTAATCCACTTCAATCCTCCGGGTTCCCACCTGGAGGAGGTCAGTCTTACACTTTGGGCAACCCCCAACCCAGATCCAATCCGGCTGGGGGCAGTTTTCATAACCCCCAACCCGGATCTAATCCGGTTGGGGGAAATTTTCACAATCCTTATCAGAACATTCCTACTGGAATGATTCCCAACCCACCCTATACGAATCAGCTTGGAGGAGGGCCTTATAATTCCGGACAGAGATTTGGTTCTTACTAGAATCCTGGGTGGAATGTAGTTCCCAACACACAATCTTTCGCGGGAGGATGGGGCCAGATGTCGTAACCCCATCTCCCTTTTCTGGCCACGGTCAATTTGCCAGACTTGTCTAAGTTAATGAATGACCTGGTGAGTCATGATCCCACATGGCCCCCCATCCCCACCAAACTTCCCTCGGACATTCCAAAGTTTGAGGGTAAGAATGGAGAGGATCCTGGTGAACACATTACTACCTTTCACCTTTGGTTCTCATCGAATTCACTGAACCATGATTCTATTAGATTATGATTGTTTCAACGCACTCTCATTGGAGTTGCTTTGCAATGGTACATTGAGATACCTAGAGGGACATATGGGTCATTTAATCAATTAGTGGTGGCCTTTCTCAACCACTTTCAATTGCCCATTCGTTATGATGCTGGCCTCGAATTGTTGTCGACTTTATGCCAGGACACCACCACTCACATCTCAGATCATATCCAGGAATGGCGTAGATGAAGGCGGTTGATTAAGACTCCTATACCCTCGGCCTTTCTCCTAGAATGGTTCTTAAAGTATTTGCACCCTCCTATATTGAAGGATGTTGCTACATCCGGGGTCTCCAACGAGGAAGAAGCTATCTTTAGAGCCCATCAGTTAGATTTAATATATGCTCAGTCTGGGATGTTATACCACCTTCTTCCAGAAGCACCGCGATCAAATTACGATCCTAGGAAAAAAACCAGACCTCATGTCGATGGCATTGTAGGTTCTGCCAATGTAAAGTCCACATACTCGACGATGAAGTCTGCCGGAGGATCAGCTCCATTTGCATCCTTCAAATCCACCTAATCGACGGATGTACATTCCATGCAATCATCGAAAAACCCAAATGGTGACCAACAACCAGATGGGAATAAAAGGAAAGGTTGAAAAAATCGCAAGGGTGGGAAAAATGGTAACAAACCCAAGGACGAATATATAATGGAAAGCAGAATGATAATGCTGGAGATGGAAAGAAAGAGAAACGTAAGGTGAAGTTTCCTTGTAAAATTTGTACTGATGACCACCTTACACATTTATGCCCCAAACTCGCGGAGGCTGCAAGGATTTTAAATCTACTGCCCGCTGTGCTAACGAAACCATTCCCTCACAACTAGCACTTAGCCTCGAGCTCTTCAAATGTCGTAAATGAGCCCGGTGGAAGTCAAAACCCACTATCGCAAGATGGCGACCATGTTTGTATCAATATGGTCGACGCAAAAATTGATATATCCACCCGTTCTCGAGATTATAGCTCTTCAAAAGCTAGTACCGGTCTAGAAGCTCCTCCTCCCCCTCCGGAGATGACCCTACAGATTGAGAAACAAGAGCCACTCCCTCATATTCCGAAAGGAGTACTCAAGCACTCTACTCACAACCCTAATGCTAGAGCCACCCATAACTACTCTATCGTTGAGGATCTGGGCCAAACCCCTTGTGCGATGTCGGATTTGGAGGTACTCCATACTTGTCCATCACAGAGGAATGACTTACTCTCTACCTTTGGAGCTCTAGAACCTAGTGGCTCGAAAGTTATCAAGTTTGACATCACAGATGTGAAACCTCTCTTACCTTACCATGTGGCTTTTCAAATCCACGTGGAGTATTCCAAGTATACTATCAAACGAGCAGTCGTTGATGAAGGTGCTGCCACTTGCGTGATGTCCCTGGTCTATTGGAAAGATCTTGGTTCTCTGACCCTTTCCAAGATGTTGAACATGTTGACTGCATTTGAAGGTCATTCCTTCCACCCTCACAGTATTATCCCTGCCTTTTCGGTCCAATTAGGTGGGAAGACGGTAGAGGTGGAGGTAGAGGTAGTTGATGCACCTCTTGATTATAACCTGTTACTAGGTCGCAATTGGACCTATGTTATGGTCGTTGTCGTATCTTCCATCTTCCAGATACTTTGTTTTCCTCGTCAAAGGGAGATCGTGATTATCGACCAGTTATCCTTTGCATACTCTAGTCCTAACACATCTGTTGTACCATCGATCCCTGTGATCGACAATTCTCAGCCGTCAACTGAGAATATCGGCTTCAGAATGTATTCTTACATCATGGATACCTTCGACTTCTCGGCACCGATTCACCACGTTTACACCATGTCTAGTAGGCATGCTTCAGTAGGGAGGTCCATTCATTTCCGCACTTCCTATTTTAGTGATCCATGGACCCTACCTTCTCTGACTTTGTTGAGTGAAGGTCAGTTGTATGTTGGCATGGCTATGCCACTATCGGCAGCGGAGATTGTGTATAAAGTTGTTCTTGACTCTTCCGCCATCCCGATCCTATTACCTTGCAGACGAATGAGGAGGATCATGTTCTTAGGCCTGTATGGGTCACCTCGTTGTCTTGTTCGCATGATTTCTTAGATGAGACTTTGCCTTTGGATGAAGCCATCCTCAAAGCCATGAATGGTTCTGAGAGACCTTGGGATGATATGCATCATCGATCTTATTTTCTCCCAAGTCTTGAAAGAATCGAGCAAGATGACTTTCGATCTACCTTGAGTGAGATAGTCGGTCATGTCGTAGTTCCACTTGATACGCATAGCATTTACGCCGAAAGAAATATGGCGAGTATTTCTCCTACCGTCTCGATCGATATCTCTCGTACCCCTAGCAAGATTGAGAACATAAATATAGGTGCGGATTGTTCACCAGAAGAAATTATGATCTTCACCGAACTCTTCAAAGAATTTCGAGATGTATTTGCTTCGTCATATGAATAGATGCCAGGGATTGACCCTCGTATTGTCGAACACGAGATTAAAACTTATCTGGATGCTAAACCTATTCGACAACGTCTTAGAGCTGTAAATCCCAGGAAGGCCCTTGTTATTAAGGCATAGGTGGAGAAACTACTTAACACTGGCTTCATCTACCTGGTTCCCTTGACCGAATGGGTATCCAACCTCGTTCTTGTGAATAAAAAGCAAGGAACTATCCGTGTGTGTATGGAATTTCACGACCTGAACAAGGCTTGTGCTAAAGATAACTTCCCCACACCTTTCACTGATTAGATTCTCGATGAGTGTGTGGGCGTGAGATATTTTCTTTTATGGACGGATTTTCAGGCTATAACCAAATCCAGATCAAACCTGAGGACCAACACAAGACGTCATTTATATGTCCTTGGGGTACTTTTGCATACCGGAAAATGCCTTTCAGCCTTGAAAACGCTGCAGCAACCTTCCAACGTGCCATGACTTTCGCTTTTCATTATCTCAAGCACATAGTCGAATCCTAACTTGATTATCTTGATGCTCACTCTCACAAGAGAGTGGATCATGTTATACACCTTCAACTAGTTTTCTAAAGATGTCGTTACTATAGAATTCGGATAAACCCTCACAAATGCATCTTTTGTGCTAAGTCTGGCCATCTTTTAGGATTTTTTGTTTCCGAGACCGGGATCATGGTAGATCCTCTTAAGGTTGAGGCAATACCTTAGCTGCCTTCCCTGCGCACGATTAGACAACTTCATGGTTTACAGGGGAAAGCTAACTTTCTACGTCGGTTCATAGTGAATTATTCCAATATCACTAAGGGTTTCATGTGCCTCTTGAAGAAGGACACACCTTTTATTTGGGATGAGCGAGCCCAAGAGACTTTCGATGCTTTGAAGAAAGCCTTGGTATCAACCCCTCTGCTGAAATCCCCTGATTACAGTAGAGATTACTTGTTATATATTGTCGCGTCTGCATAGACGATTGGTATGGTTCTAGTTCAGGAGGATGATGAGCTCCATGAGCACGTCATCTACTATCTTAGTCAAAATCTAGTCGGTCCTGAGCTTAATTACTCTCACGTTGAAAACCTAGCTTTGACTGTCGTTGACACAGTCCAACGTTTACGTCACTATATATTTCTTTGCAAGACTACAGTGGTTGTTGATGTCAATCCATTTCAATACGTCCTTACCAGGCGTATCATAGGGGGGAAATATAATAAATGAATTTTCATCTTACAAGAATTCGATCTCGACTTTGCTTCGGCCAAGTCCAAGAAATCGCCAGTTTTTGCAGAGTTAATATCTGATTTTCCATGATTAGATGAGGATGTTATCGATGTTGATTCATTTGCGGACGAACACATTTTCCTTGTCTCGTCGTTTGACCCCTGGTATGGAGACATTGTTTTATATCTTCAAACCTTGAAGTTCGCTCAACATCTCTCGCGAGATGATCGACGACGTGTTAGATACCAAGCCAAAAAGTATACCATCGTTGGTGACACTTTATATCGTTGAGGAGTAGATAATATCTTGCGTCATTTCTTAACTCACGAGGAAGCCGAGTCAGTCCTAAACGATTGCCACAAAGGGGCTTGTGGTGGTCACCTATCCGGGCTTGCGACAACCCAAAAAATCCCACGAGCCGTTTATTTCTGGCCTACTATCTTTAAAGATTGTATCAAAGCAGTTAAGAAGTGTCACCCCTGCCACGTGTTCACTCGAAAAATGCGCTCGCATCCACCCCCTCTTCACCCAGTCATTATCGTCCGTGCCTTCACCAAGTGGGGGGTATATTTCGTCGATTGCAACCCATCTTCAGCTGGGGGGCATCAACACATTATCATGGTCGTCGACTACTTTACGAAGTGGGTCAAGGCCATGCCTACCATAAAATCCGATAGTAAGGCTGCAACCTTCTTCATGTTCAACCAAATTATCGCCCGGTTCGATATCCTGAGTGACATTGTCACTAATCATGGCAGTCACTTTCAGAATGAAATGATGGTAGAACTAGCATCTAAGATGGGGTTTAGACACGGTCATTCATCCCCTTATTACCCCCAATAAAATGGGAAAGTAGAGGCCATCAACAAGTCTCTCAAGACCATTTTTCAAAAAACTGTCAGTTGGAGTAATTCCAATTAGCACATCATGCTATATCCCGCACTTTAGGCATACCGAACCTCGGTTAAGATTGCCACTGGTTTTTCCCCTTTTCAGTTAGTGCACAGTGTGGAGTTGATCCTTCCTGTTGAATGTGAAATACCTTCTCTCAAGTTTCCAGTCGAGCTCCTACCTGACACTTCAGACTTAGAGCGACGCCTTGTGCACCTAGAGAGTCTTGACGAGCAGTGTCGGGACGCCTTTACAGCTATCGAGGAAAACAAGAAACGTGTCAAGGTTCAGTACGACAAGTCTGTCTGTCCCCAGTTGTATGTTGAGGGTGACTTGGTCCTCTTGTATGACCAAGCCAAAGAAACTCTAGGGGCATGCAAGTTTAAGCCCATGTGGCACAGTCCTTACATCATGCGACGTGTTCTAGAAAAAGGAGCCTACGAGTTAGAAGATTATGAAGGGAATAAATTGGTCGAGCACAGAAATGGGCTCTACTTGAAAAGGTACTATGCTTGAGCCCTAGGATTGGGAGAAACTCTTTGCACACTAATGTAAATTTAGTGTAAATACATCTCTTTCCCCCTTTTATTTCATCTTTAGCTTGCTTATTGAGTTTTCCCTTTGTTGGCAAATGTCAACGAAGTCTTCAGTCTACCTAGCATTTGCAGACAGAGCTAGTCGTCATACAAAGAACTTAGCTTCCACCTCTTTGGTGGTTTACTCACCCGAGGGTATGCTGGTGTCTTCAGGTGGCGTATGCCTAGGGCCATCCACGAATAATGTGGCCGAATATAACACCGTCATAGAAATTTTGTGCGATGCTATTTCACATGGTATTCTCTCTTTAGAAGTTCGCCTAGATTCCTAGTTAGTAGTATGTCAGTTGAATGGTCGTTACCACATGCGTGATCCTACTTTACTCTGTCGATTCCTGCGGGTACGTCTTTTAGAACGACAATTTGATTTTATTACATATTATCACATTCCTAGGAGTTCTAATCATGTATCTGATGATTACACTAATTACGTTTTAGATTGGCATTTGTCACATTAATAAAGCAAAGAAAACCATTAAATCAATGTACACATTGTAAGATATAAGTAAAGCCGAAGATTCCTTTTTATATATTTCAAAATATGGTGTTTATATTACAAAATTAGGGCTAAAACCCTCAATACACATATACAACTGGTATACATATCCCAAGACATCTACGCCTGTGGCGTCGTATGTGTGTCATGGTAGAAAACCATGACGTTTGCGAGGCGCCGAAAGAGTCATACCCACGCTCTAGGTACACCAACCACCTGTCGCTTCATGGCTTTAGATATATCCTCTACCTGAACCATAGGAATCCCCTGTGTCAAATGAGACATGTTGCCCTACATGTTTTGTAGGACCCTCTCTGCTTCTCCTCCCGCTACCTCATCTTCCTGGTTCCTCTGTCTATGTCGAATAAATCCCTCTGTTCGTCATGGACCCACGTCTGCGATTACACAAGTGTCTAGTTAATATTTAAACACCATCCAAATATATATATATATATATATTTGTTCCTTAAATACAAAAATACAGAAAAATGAAATATTTAAAAACTTGTTACCTATATCACCGTAGGCGGCCCCTGGTGGAAGTGGCATATCAGGATCTCCTCTGAAATCAATCCCTGCATAGGGATAGTTGTTAAGAGCAATGACTTGCCGCCGCCACCAGAAGAAAAAATCATCATTGTAGGGCATTGATACCCTATCTCCCCACTGTCGTCTCATGACCTTGATCCACCGCGCCATGGCCGGATCGCATGGTTCTCTAGGAAGGATCTCCACTCTAGGTCCCAGACCTGGAACCCACTCGAAAAAGAAACTGCAAAGAATAGAGGCAAACTTGAAGTTTCACTTACTCCCCTGTTTGCACTCTGTCAACCAACCTTTCATATTGGCCAGCAGTGAGGTACACCAATCATAGACAGTGGGTCTAGCACACTCTACTGCATAAAACATAAGCGATCTCGATGCTTGATGCAACGAGGTCGAACCTATGATATTGGTAAGCACAAACACAATGATCTTCAAACTGAGGTTACTTATTGCCTGGATGGGGACTTGGCTTCCCACCTTGGGAGTCCCTACTACACAGTGGGCATCGATATACTCCTCGATCTTCATCCCACACCCTGCTTCGTGTGACTTGAGGTTCACAACCTCCCCTCGATGTGATAGGCCAGTCAAGAAGTCGATGTCCTCTACTTTGATCCTCAATGGTTGTCCATCAAGGATAAATCTCTCGCTATCAGGGTCCTAGTAACCCACCAACATCTCCAACAACCTCACTTGGGCCCTCATTCCTTTGAGAGCCCAAAATTTGTACAAGACACATATTTTTAGAGCCACTTGAGCCACCATATCTTGATCCAAAGTTGTATCTACCTCCTCATGCTCTCGCTCTCTCCATTCTAGGACCATCCTACAAAAAACAAATCAATTTTTTGAGTTAGAACCCCTCTTTTGGCCATTTGCGTACCTATACACAACTTTCTTTGAAAACAGTCATGTGTAGGGATTAATACATGCTCCCTATGGTTCACATGGGGGCGTATACCTCGTCGTACACACAACGTTAACAAAGGCGACCCACGTATACCAAAAATCCTAATTTACGCCCTCAAAAACTAAAAAAAGGAAACCTAATTCAAAAATGTAATCCAGTGAATTTGAAGAGAATGAGATGAAGAGTTACCTGATCTAGACGGTTCACGATTTCATTGTCTGACGCTCCCGCAATCGTCGTTTGAATCTTGGAGGTAGTTTGGTCCAAATTGCACTATTCAAGAGTGGTTTTGAGCTGGTTTTTTGTAGTTTTGAATCGGTTTTCTTGCGGATTTCCACGTCATGAATGGTCGTTCATCACCTCGGGCAGGTATTTTCATAACCTAGCATATAGGATAGGTATCCACTCCATCATGCATTTTTGAATTATCCTTCGACTACCGCTTTTTACGCCTTAGGAACGAACCCATTTATTGCGACACAGAACCTCCCGTTTGCTATAAATAGTGTCGCTAATAAATGGTAGAGACTTACCAAACATGGGCGCCCTAGTTAGATCCTCTTTGTCATTTGGTGCCCATGCTGAGTTTTTCCTTAGGACCAGGAGTCCATTATAATTCAATACATGACCTTATGATGAGCCTCATTTCTCATTCATGCACATGCGGCCTTATTCCCCGCAGACTCCCAAAAACGAGTCTTAGTTAAGCTCTTTTTTGACTCGTCTAAAAACCGAAAATATTTCCAAGTGATTTGTCCCTTTCAAACTCGTTAAAATTGGATTTGAAAGGTCGTGAGTCTTAATTAAGCTCTTTTCCGACTCGTTATCAAAAATAGAAAAGATTTTCGAGTGAACTTGTCTTTTTCACACTCGTAAATTGGATTTGAAAAGACGTTTATTTGGCACAAGTTTACCCTTTTTTCACACCAAGTAGACTACAAGACATAAAAAAGGATATTTTTTGGCATTAAGTTGTAATTGCATCTCATGCCCTCGCTTGCAGTATTGAGCCTTTAGTCGGTTCTCGCTTTGTGTTATAAATCGTTGCCTAAGTAGTTTTTGCTTCCTCAACCAAGCAAAGCCTTGTTTATATCCTTCGCGGTTTGACACCCTATACCCTGGAGGGAACTGGAGGGAACATCATCTCGAGTGTCCATCTCTTGCATGCATTTACTTTCATTAAGCATAGGTACGTTCCATTGTTGGAACTAGTTTTTCTTACTTGCGACACTCGTTTCCTCCTCTGTATCATAGCATTCATTTGTTATGAAAAAGAAAAAAAAGATGGGCGGGAAGGGAATACTATATTATAATTGGCAGTAATCATGTCGCCTTTGAACATAGTACAAAATTATTGAGTCATTGTGTTATCATAATTTTGGGTTTAGCATGGCCTTAGGAAGTTGATCTCATCACAGAGATTTCTCTACCAACTGGTTACTCTTCCAGTCCCTATAGAGAACGTTATTGTTGCCTCTTGCATCTAATAGTCACATCATTGAGTCTATGCTGTCCGAGTCCACCATATGTCTCATGCTCTTGTTCAAAGGAAGTCTATCAACCTGTGTCGACCACTCCTCGGAAATCTTGATTTTTCATGTCGGCGATACCCTCAATTTGTCTCGGAATCACATGATACTATGGTCTTATCATGCACCCTGGCCCTACTTGCATCATCAATAGGTCACCTTGAACCCAACAATCGACATTTCATCATTGGTTGCTGACTGGGTGGTTTACCTTGTGTTCGACGGCAAGACATCTATTCACACTTTGTGATTCGTGCAGTGTCTTGGATGCCATTAGCCTTATTGGTGGTTTCCTCGCCTTTGTCAGCAGTTTTCATCATTGGCTGCTATTCAGAGGGTATTTTTCGTATATCACTTGCATTTGGTACACGCGAAAGACGCACAGGGTCGTTGGTTCGTGAACATGTTCTTCGTCCAATCTCCACCAAATCATGAAGCTCTTGCTTTGTTCCTCGTGCTGACTGATGAGAGATGCCATAATGCTCTCCTTTTAGCGGGTCTCTTTCCATTGACTTCAGCTCACTTATTCTGGATACAGGACCTAGAGTTTTATGAGTGCCTTGAGGCTTGCAGTCATTAGTGGAAGGCTCTCTCACCATTGACAAGTGGGAATACATCAATGTCTCCTGATCAATGGATTTCTCAAGTGTTTGACACCAACTCCTTTATTCACACTTGTAGGAATGTACTTGGTGCCTTGATACCTACTTTCATTATTGGTAGGTTGTCTCATGTTTGTTAACGATATACCTCAATGACCGGTAATCAAACGATGTCTCATTATGTTTGACCTCAACTCTTTTATTCACATGATGTATACTTGCACCCTTGGCGGATAGTGTAGAAGACTTGAAGACATCACTACATGGTCGTAGCTTTCCTGAGCTGTTGCTTCCCTTTCATTGGACCAGCACCTATTCGACTTCAGTGATCATGGGATATCATATTGTACGCCATGGTATACAGATATCTTCAGATTGATTTTGAGACTGGTTTTACTGGGCATTGTTCGTGACTATGACAACTTTTGGCATATAACCGCATTTGTATTTGCCTATTCATGGCCACATACACTTATTTGGTATATTTTCCACATGGATCTRCATTGTATTCTTGGCAACCATGTATGCAAAGTCAATACAAAATGTAATGAGCAATCGAGTTCGTCCAGCTGGTTCTCTATCACTCCACTTCTGAGTTATTTATAATGTATTTCGRCCATCGTAGATAATCCTTTTCTCTCACACATTAGGGGGCATCTGTTATAGCAAGATTTTCCCCACCATTGCTATCTTACACAAAGGGCCTTTTTCCATTTCCCTATGCAGACTTGTCATCCCTTTTTGATGAATCCAGAGACAAAAATACACATTTTTCCACATATACGCGCCCTATCTGCTATACAACATGTGTATACGCAGGTTGCTCCACTACAACCCATGTACATCAGGATTTGTGCCAGAAAATACAAAATGGAGTCAAGTTTCCATGTCATGATAGGAGATCTCTGATCCTTGGCCTTCCACATACTGGAAACGTTCTGACTCAACCCTTCAGTTGCATTTTGAAGACTTTAAAAGCACAATTTCGAGTTATGGAAAAGAGGAGAAAGCATTCAAATTTGAGAGCAAAGTTACTATGGAGAAATTACTTCATATCGAGTCTGCATCCCTTTGTCCCTCAAGTCTGAACACAATGTTCAACCCCCAAGCTCTTTCGCTATTGTTGAGAGAACCTCATTGTCTCTCTCCTATGAGCTTGCCTTTGGTGGAGGATTGAAGTGGTGGAGGCCTAGTTGGAAGGAACTTGGTTTCTTGGTTTCGAACCGTGCCGACACAGAAGTTTGTAATGTTGTCACTTCTGCTGATCAATTATTAATAGAAATACTCCTTTCCCGTCCTATTGGTATCGTACAAATATATGATTATTAGCCATGGGCATGTTTGTAATATTTATTAATGGATTATGTTATCTAATGTGCTAACCCCTTTATACTATCACCATGTACTTGCTATGCTTGTGTGTTAATAACTTATTGCAAGTATAAAGATTTGGGTCAAAGTGATCAATGGTGGAACATCATAGAACGTTGGATCGAGGTAGGCCTCTTTCTTATCTTGCACATTAGTTTATATAACATACAATGGAATTGAGTTGATTTCTACAGTCATACCTATCTATTGTGGTTTACCCTTGGCCATAGAGAGTTTTTCCGTTGTAACAATGGTCTAGCTCGAGGGTGGCCAACGATAAATCCGTTGAGGAGTGGTTGTGCCTATGGTTGGGTGGAAACATGCACCCCTTTCAGTAGTCACTTCACGATTCTAGTTTTCTGATAAGTATTTTCATACTTTGTGTATTGAAATAGAAATGATGTTTGAATATACATGTCTATGATTGAGTTCTGTATTGAATGACTAAGGTAGAAATGTGTATTGTCTCTCTGTGAACCCATGCTTTTGAATGGTCTTGTGCTTGCCTCACCTTAGCAGTTAGAGATTTATGGGACATAAGTTTGCAAGAGAGTCGGGGTAGGATTTACTGGAACGCTTAAGTCCTGTCGACCTCTCGAATCTACCTTCATAGGAATACCAAGTTAAAACCCTGTGGAAGCAGAACGCCTTCTTCAGACCTTTCACCCATATGATGGAGGGCTCATGCCCGTTTCCTTAACTAATTCATGGTTAAAATATTAGCGCATATCCCACAAGAATTTTCGAAGGACCCATATGACCAAGGTCTGGGAAACCTACGCTAGGCTCGAAAGGAGATAAGCCCTTATGGCTTCAGAACTCTGGGAGTTCGGAGCTCCAGAGTATTACAACCCTACCATTTATAAATCGACCGAAGGCAATGGATTGTTACGGTCACCCACGAGGTTTACCAACGCCTGACGGTTTCCCTAACCATGGAAGATAGACCTGCCCACCGATAAACCTTGATCCATTTACCAATCACGAAGTAATGTGAGCCACAGATTTGAGGGTATTCGGGAGTCCCCTTAGTTGTTGGATCTACGCCGAGGTAAGTCCGACAAAGTCCTACTTCGTGAGAAAAAATATGTGATGGTACCAAACTCCTTGAATGCCAGAGTTACGAATTGATGAGAGTCGTGGATCTGGGGAGTTTGTTAAGAACCCCTCTTAACCATATGATCATCCATTGGAGAGACTCGTGTATGGTACTTCGATGAAGTCCTACTTCAAGAGAGTGGAGCATCCATAATGCCAAAAACCCTAAAGGTCGGAGCTGCGAAGTGACGAAGACCGTAGATCTAGGGACCCTTTAGGNAGTCCCCTTAGTTGTTGGATCTACGCCAAGGTAAGTCCGACAAAGTCCTACTTCGTGAGAAAAAATATGTGATGGTACCAAACTCCTTGAATGCCAGAGTTACGAATTGATGAGAGTCGTGGATCTGGGGAGTTTGTTAAGAACCCCTCTTAACCATATGATCATCCAGTGGAGAGACTCGTGTATGGTACTTCGATGAAGTCCTACTTCAAGAGAGTGGAGCATCCATAATGCCAAAAACCCTAAAGGTCGGAGCTGCGAAGTGACGAAGACCGTAGATCTAGGGACCCTTTAGGATCTCCCTTGATATTTAGATCTAAACCATGGTTAGCCCGACACTAACCACTTTGAGAGAAAGGAGGAAGTCACACCATAGATCCCCCGAACGCCGAAGTTATGAAGTAATAAAGGCCGTAGATCTAGGGGTTACATGGATACACCTTGACTGTGAGATCAAATGGCTTAGATGACGATCAGTCCGGGGTGACGTGGCACACTGACATCACCCAAGGTGACGTGTACCCATGTTTGACATGCCACGTGTCACATGGATTCATATGTTTCGTAGACCCTATGTGTCCATTAAAATGTGACATGTTTCATCCACTGTAGGGGCCATGTGTCATCTCTGCCTTATCGCCCGTCACCCCTGGCACTTACCTGTTTGGTCCATTTGGCGAGAGGAGTATTCAAGACCCACCTGTACTTTCCTTTGTATCTAGTACGTCACCACATGTGAGGGTGGACCCTTCGGGAGTCCGAGACTTTGGGACTCCGGAGGTTTGGAATGCAGTGTCGAGGGTAAGTTGAAAGGCTCGAAGGCTGGAGCCACGTGGTGAGATTTCAGACTCCTTTAGGATTTCGAGAATTTTGGGACTCCGGAGGACATGCGTGCAGAAAGGAAAAGGGACGTTCAACGTCGAACGTTGAATTCCCCTCTAGCTTGTGTTAGATTAGGATCAAGTCCCACCGTTGGATTAGATGGTGGATGGACCTTCCCTGTAGGAGGTAGGAAACTGAAGATGGTACGAACGAGATGAACCCATGTGGGCACCACATGGACCTCAACTAATAACGCCCGAAGAACTTCAGGAGGACATAAATTGCAAACCAGAGGTTAGATTTGAGCCTAGTAGCAGTCGTTAGAAAACTATGGACGAGAAGAAGAGGATGATGACCTTGGGAAAGGGATTCAAGATGACTAGAGTAAGAAAAATTTTGATACCCCATCCCTAGAAAGGGTACTTAGGGGTTAGGTGTGTTACAAATTGGTATCAGATCATGGTTACAACACTTGGCCTGCTTGGGCTCATTAACGAGTCGCTTAAAATCTTATTAGAGAAATTTTAAGGGTGACACCCTATATTACCCCATTCCTAAGAGGCTTAGTTAAACCTCTACTAAAGAAAGGAACAAAACTTTTTGCTGTTTTATATGTTTTGAAAAATCTTAACTTTGTGTTGTTCATAAACTAGTAGATCATTAACTAACATAAAATGTTTTATCAACATTCAAGTAGTCAGTGGACCGTAGGAAAAATACAACATAAAGGATGGTGACACACCATGAATTGGGGGAAATCTCCCACAATAGAGAGGAAGAATCTAATGAAAGGAGGGCAGTGGAAACCCCTCCAAATTTGGCTGAAACTGTAAGAAGCCTCATGGAAAAATTACAGAGTTGTAAGGCTGACAATGAAAGGATGATAAAAGAGCAGAAAAATCAAACTAAAATTAATGCATTTTTATTGTAGATATTATTAGATATACAAAGGCAGCTGCAACATGGACTAGCAGCCAATCATGTGGGCAAACATCATACGAAGAAAACCTAGAGTCCACCCAAGATACAAAATAATGGCCTTGAAAGTGGCCACACAAGGAGGAGCACCTCAAAGAAGGCCCAACATGGAGCCAAGAGACACTCATTGGAAGAATCCTCTGATGAGGAAATTGACAACTCCAAGGAATCTTCTAGTATCAAAACTAGTTCACATTACTAGAGGAAAAGAAAGAAGAGGAAACATTCCAAGAGTCATGACCCTGAAGAGTTCAAGAAAGCCAAACCACCCAATTTCAATGGAGAAATTAAGAAAGGGGAAGAAGCAAAAGTGTGGTTGCTTGGATTGAAAAAGTACTTTAGATTCCATGACTACTTTGAAAATTTAAAGGTTCAAATAACCATTTTTAACCTGAATGGAAAGGCCTCCATTTGGTGGGAGGGCCTTTGGAATGTGAAAGAAATCTATGAGAAGGACTTGTCATGGAAAAAATTTGAGAAATACTTCAAGAATAAGTTCTATCAGAGAAATACTTTGATGAGAAGACCAAGGAGTTCTATGAACTCAAGTTGGGACAACTCACCATAGATGAATATATCAATAAATTCCTTGAGTTGATAAGGTATGTGCCCTACATAAAGGATGAAAAGGTAAATATTCAAAGATTTATTAGTGGATTGACTCAGTCCTTCTGGGACATAATTGCATTTGATGAGCCAAATACCTTAGAAGACACTATCCGGAAGGCAAGGTATTGCTATGAGAAATTCAAGAATAAGAAAAAACCTCATGATGATTGGAAGAAGAAAAGTAGTTCAGGATTCAAGATGAAGGGGATTAAACCCTCAAGGTTTAAGAACTATGGGAAGGGTTCTAAGATGATCCTTCCTACTAAAATTGTGTATCAACACAATTTCCCCTCTCATAGCCGAAATAAGCCCTTTGGAGCAGCCTCAGGTAAGACTGATAACCCAAAGAGAGAACCCTTGAAATGTTGGGGTTGTGGATAAGAACATTTGTTGAGAGACTACCCATATAGGCAACAAAACAATAGAAGGGTCTAAAACGTCGAAGAGGCTACGACAGTCAATGATGTGGCTAGGAGCATGCCACAGATTTATGCAACTTTGGATAATATATAAGCCGACCACCAAGCTTTAGTGGTGGAGATGGAAGGTATAATTGCCAACCATCTAGTTTCCATTTTAATTGACCGTGGTTCTAATTTGAGTTATGTTTCCCCTCAAACTATTGAGAAATGTAAATTGCAACAAGTTAAACATGTTAAATCATGGTGTTGAGCTCCCATTTTGTCACTCACCATACACCTCTTTTGGCCATTTACCCCCCTACCTAGGCATTGAAATCCAACTTATTACATTTTATTATTACCTATTTGCTTGCCTAAAGATCCTGATTACAACATGAGGTAAAAGTTGTTTATTTCGATAATTTCTGAAGTTCTTGATAAATTAATTAGGATGTTTTAGCTATTTTTTTACCAATGATAAAATACACTTACCTTTTCAATGCAACAGTTGTTCCCGCACTATTCCTGGCTTTCCAATACCTACGCAAGCATTCTGGTACCTAAGGTTGTAGCTTCTCCTAGCTGCGCCCACCCAGGATGGAGTTAGCAACATGGGTATTGTTCTTATGGTTAATGTAATGGTTGTTGATCGTTTCTCTTACGCCCAACAATCTTCTATTTACACAAGGATAGACCCACGAACAAATATTCTAGAGTAGCGCTAGATCGGGGTCCGAACATAGCATAGGACGATATCTAAGATGGTTGTAATGATTTCCTGAGATAGAGGAAATCATGGTTAGTAAGATCCTCTAGTTTTGTTAAGTCATTTTTATCCCTAATTTCCCGAGAACTGGGGAAAGCAATGTAATCTGATATACTCAGAACCAGATATATATGAGGGGGTTCGCTTTGTGTAAGGAAAGATATACATACTCTTTGCAAAAGTTAATGAAAATATGTGTTATCCATTTCTTGTCTTAATATTATGCTGAATGTGCTATGAGTAAAGTAAGGGTTTGTGTGTGATGTTAATTAAGCTTTGATTTACCCTTGTTCATAAGCATGGTGAATTACTGAGTCGTTTTCACTCACTACTTGGGAAGGCATGGGCCCACCTCCCCTGGTAAGTTGAGTTATCTGTATATTACCTGTTCTTTATTTCGTTGTAGCTGCATTTTTGAATGAATTGGTGTGGAGAGATCTTTAGATCCTAAGTTTTGCGTGAGGTTTTGTGTGCCCTGTACCCATTGGGGATTTCTCTTACACTATGAATCAGATTTCTCTTAGTACGATGGAGAAGATTTAATATGAATACACAGATTGAAAATGAACAATTATATGCATGTATTTCACTAAAGTATACCTTCTTCTCTGTAGACACTTGAAGGTTGCATATGTTCCAGCATTTATTTGTAGCTTACTTAGTCTCAAAAACTTTGTTCAAACACTTCTCAAAATGATGAATAAGTAGGCACTCATCCTCTTCACTGGATAAAATTGAACTCAAATCGGGAATTCATCTACTGTGTATGTGGCAACTTGGGTTTATAATACGATTTGCACATGATTGATTATGAGTTGATAAAAACTAGCTTATTGAGTACATTCTAACAATCCAGAATGTGATGTATGATTATACTGAAACTTCCATAACATATATATGTTCACTGGGAACTATTGCATCATTTATTTTCAGATAAGAAGAATTAATATTAAATATAGAAGCTTTGTGATGACCTGGTCACATCTAAATACATTTTGAATATACCTTTTATTGTTGAGAGAATGGATTATACCTGCAGGGTAATTAGTTACTGTATTCAAACTCTTTGGTATTAAGGGCATAGGTTGTTAATGAGATCCTGTCTTTGGGAATTTGGATTACTTGCATGTTATGCGTGGTGTGACCTCTAGAGGTACTGTAGTAACAAGAGATAACATTTTAGGGGATAAGAGCTTAATTTAAATGCATGTTGTGTGTTTACATTCAAGTGTTGCTACTAAGTAGTGTAAGCTGTGTGTTTATATTCTTTGTCGAGAGTTGCAAGTTTTCCTAGAATATAGTCACTCCATTGCTTCACCTAGTTAAATATCAAGCTTGTGGCAAGACTCTTTCAGAGTCATTCCCCTGTACACTAGTTCTTGTGTGTGGGTAAGAATGCAGTGGCACCCTGTAGTTTTTCATGCTTGTTATGTGTTAAGCCTCTTAGATTGATAATAGAGTTGGTTGATAGGGAACATCCTCCAGCCGATTAGTCTCATGGTAGGTCAGTAACATAATCACATGGAGACTTGAGTGGATCCATAGAGTTGGATGATATAGACATCTATTTGGGGAATTGTTCTTTTGATTTTCGTTCACAATTATATGATTGCTCTTTGTGCACAGAATAGAATTCATATGATTAGATCCCTGGCTGATTGCTAAGTTTCAGTAATTGTAGTTTGGTTTGAGCTTTGCTAGACTAATAGATTGCCTAGTCCTCTTGCTCCTGGAAAGACAAACTAGGATATACTTATGCCAGTTGCCTGCACATACTGTGTCTGCAGTTCATCAGTTTACAAACCTGGTTGACAATTTATGTGGGACTTTATTACAACAATTAAATAGCCCAACATTTTGGCGCCGTTGCTGGGGAACTTCTAAAAGGTAAATGGTAAGGAAGTTTGTTTTGTTTCACAGTTTGATTGTTTTCTTGGAGTGTTTTTTTGTTTTTGTCTAGAATGGTGGCAGAAAGACAGTAAGACAAAAGGCAAGAACCTGCGCTGCCACTATTGTGAGTCCTTCCAAACCCTATATAGCATATGGTTACTCATGGTTAGGCCTACGGATAGCAAGGGTAGATTCTTAAAAACTGATTTTCCAGAAAATTTATTTGGTAGCAATAAAACTCCTCCTATTAATTCGGCTGAAAGGTACGTGGGAAGCTCAAAGAGGGAGGATTCTACATCAAAGGTGGCCACCCCGCAATCTGAACAAACAATGGAAAAGGTATATGAAGAAGAGGGAGAATTCCAGGGCGAACCAGCCAAAGGGCCACAAGTTGGGAAGCCAGACATCGATCCAGCATTAGCGTAGACTGTTAACCCTGAGCATATATATAAATTGCTCAAAACACCCCACAACGTGGTCATTTCACAGGTGGAAACTTCTGTGGTGGGAGGAAATCGAAGATTGCAAATAGGAGAAAACTTTACCCTTCATCATAATCTAGTATCTGAACCACCACTCTCACCAAGCCCGGAGGAATTTAGTCTATTTGGACACATGGCAGATGAAGAAGAAAGAAATAGGGAACCAGAAGGAGAATCTACCTTCAGATTCCCCATACTTGATTTAATGCCAAATGTAAACTTGAAAAATATTCCCCCGTCGGTCCTTCCAAATTTCAGAGGTATGGTTACAGAGGATCTAGATGCTTTTCTTTTTGAATTTGACATTCTCTGCAGAAGCTATAACTATGTTGATGATGCACAAAAATTGAAATTGTTTCCAGCAACCTTAAAAGAATCTTCTCTAAGATGGTTTATGGGACTTGAAGACTACTCTATCCGATCTTGGGAAGAAATGAAAAKTACTTTCCTTAAAAAATATCAAGACTAATGTAGAACTCGAGACTCCCGCAATGACATCTTTAAGATGCAACAATCAGAGGATGAGAGTCTTGAAGACTACGTAGAAAGGTTTCTCTATAATCTTTAGAAAACCAAACAAAGTACTTTAAACAATGATACCATCTAGACTATMTTCCTTAAGGGGATACAAGAAGAATACATTAATGTGATAAATCTAATGGGTGCAGGTGATGTCTCACAGTTATCATTTGCTACCATGTGTGATTTATKCAGGAGATATTCGAGGAGTCGAGCAAAATCGGGTAAGGGAGTAAGGGATGTTCTGCAAAAGTAACAAGATCTGCTGCAAGAGGCGGAGTATCAAGGATAGAATTAGGAAACTTATTGGAAAATTTTAAAAAATAAATTATTGGTACTCTTAGTTCTCAGCTAGATATGTTTCAAATTAAGAAAAAGGAAGAATAAGGGAAAGTTGTTGTATATGTTTTTTGTCCTCGCTGTCGAAAGAAGCATGCATCTAACGAATGACCATTGGATAATGTGCAGGTTTGTGAAATATGTGTGGAGGATCACGAGACGAAGAATTGCCCCTCACTGCCCGGACTTAAAGCTATATATAAAGAAAATAGGGAGGTGGCAGAACCTGCTTTTCAAGCTGTATTAAAGAAACCATGGCAACCAAGAGCCCAAGGTATGTCCCAATATCCTTTTTCATCGTCTTTTGCACCCTATAATGCTTATCAACAACAGTGGAACACTCAAATGCCATGGAAAAACACTTGGCCACAACAACAAACTCAAATCCAGCCTTAGCAGCAAAATTGGAGAGGTAACCCTCAAGGGATGATGCCTCAACAACAATTCCCAATGCCCTATTCTAATTATCCGCAATACCCCCCACCCATGCCATCTTTGTATCCGCTTCCCCAAACAACACTCCCACAATTACCACAGCTGACTGCAAACCAAAACCCTCCCAGACCAACACAAATGCCTGCACAGCCGGTACCAAACCCAAAAAACAGAGCTGCACAACCTGCCTTTAATGCTGAGATGCAAACCTTTCCAACTTACCTGATCACTCGTATGCCTCTTCAGAATATACATCTGAGATCAGGGAAAGTCATGAAACCAAGAAATTCCACGGTTGTCATTGAGGAAGAAGAAGAAACTCCTGAACAACCAATAAATGACAACCAACCCAGAAATATAGTTACTCCCTCTACTTAGGCACAAACATCTACTGCTCCTACCGAGTAGCCACAAGCATCTAAACTTCCACCTTATCTAGAAAGGCTGGCCATAGAAAAGCCGATAGTCCTCCCTGAATTTGACCTGGAGCTACAAAATGTTTGTGTCAAAATTCCCCTACTGCAAGCTATAAAGGATATTCCCATTTACGCAAAAACTGTCAGGGAGTTATGCATTAAGAAACCTGGAAGAAAATGAAAAGAACCCCCCACTATTCACGTGGCAGGCCAATTGGTCGAGCTAATGTCTGGGAAACCATTGGTCAAAAAGTATGGAGATCCCGGAAATCCGATAGTCACCATTTCCATCAATGATGTTCCCATAGGAAATACTTTAATTGATTTGGGGGCTGCAATAAATATCATGACTGTATTGACCATGGAAACATTGCAATTGAATACTCTCCGACCCACACCTACGATACTCGAACTTGCTGATAGATCCAGGATCAAGCCTGCCGGGGTGCTAGATGATATTCTGGTAACTTTGAATTCGTGGGAATATCTCGTAGATTTCCTAGTTATCTAACCTAAAACTAGTAATGTAGGCCACCCTGTCATCCTCGGGAGACCATGGTTGGCCACAACTGATGCTTTCATCGGATGTAGGTCAGGGGAGATGACCATATCCAATGGTCTGGCTATGAAGAAACTCACTTTGTACCCACCTACCAAACCAACACTGTCAGATCCTTGGCAGATGTACGAAACTTGTGAAAATACAGAAATGGAACCTCTTGAAGACTAGGGAATAGAGCCTTCCGAAGATGCAGGAATTGAATCTATGAAAATTGTGGAAATTGGAGATAATACAGAAACATAAATTTTACATCCCCTTATAACCCTTAAACAAGCAGGGGAATTGAAAATCCAATCAGAAGATGATTTTCTGTATTTGTTTATTTCTATTGTGGATTGTACTCAGTTTCTGGAAGTACCACGAACTTATAATCATATCTTTCACAAAGATTTTCAGGAAAATTTTGATCCTACAGGGACCACATCTTTTCTTGTATCAGTCATCACAAAGACCACAGATCCCTATTGCATAAATGTTGAAATCAGCCCAGGAAAAACTTTGAATATCAGTGCCGACCTTGATCCTGAACAACAAAAACAATTAAACATCCTATTACAAAAACACTCAGGTGCATTTTCTTGGGACTATAAAGACATGCCTAGCATCCACCCAGACACATGTACGCATCATATTTACCTGCAAGAGAATGCCATACCTGTTAGGCAGCCACAACGTCGTATGAATCCTGCTGTAAAGGATGTAGTGAAAGAAGAATTATAGAAGTTGCTAGATGTTAACTTCATATATCCTATATTTGATAGCAAGTGGGTCTCTCCGCTAGTTGTTGTCCCCGAGAAGGGAAACAAGTGGAGAATATGTGTCGACTATCATGAGCTTAATAAGGAAACACTGAAAGATTATTTCCCACTACCTTTCATTGATCAGGTACTGGATACATTAGCAGGCAAAAAGTACTTTTCTTTTTTGGATGGTTTTAGTGGATATAATCAAATACAGATTGCACCAGAGGACCAAGAGAAAACCACCTTTACATGTCCCTGGGGGACATTGGCCTATAAAGTTTTGTCGTTTGGGTTGTGTAATGCCCCTACCACCTTCCAAAGAGCGGTATTGGGGATTTTTTCTGACTTGATTCATGAGTGCGTTGAGATCTATATGGATGATTTTTCTGTCTACGGTGACTCTTTCGCCAAAGCACTCCATAATCTGGAAAAAGTACTGATTAGGTGTAAGGAATCTAATGTCGCCTTAAGTCATACAAAATGTAAAATGATGTCACAGTAGGGCACTATTCTTGGACATCATGTTTCATCTTCAGGCATCAAAGTGGACCCAACAAAGATTAAAGTTATCATGGACCTCCTTGCACCCCATTCACTAAAAGAGGTAATAAGTTTTTTGGGTCATGCTGGCTACTATAGAAGGATTATTGAAAATTTTACAAATATCACTGCCCCTATGTACAAATTGTTAGCCAAAGATACTCATTTTTTGTGGGATGCACAATGTCAAGTTGCTTTTGACATCTTGAAGGAAAAATTGTCCACAACACCAGTTCTGAGGGGACCAGATTGGACCCTTCCATTCCACATTTGTACAGATGCTTCAGACACTGTTCTCGAGGCTGTCCTAGGACAGAAACATGATCAATTATCTTACGCCATCTACTATAGTAGTAAAAACCTATCACCAGCTGAGTTTAATTATACCGTCACAGAAAAATAATTCCTAGCTGTCGTGCATGTTATCAATAAATTTAGACATTATATCACGGGCTATGAAACTTTTATTCACACTGACCATTCTGCCATTAAGTTTTTAATGAATAAACCCATAAAAAATAGTAGGATCACTAGGTGGTTGTTATTGCTGCAGGAATTTAATATTACTATAGTAGACAGGCCTGGTAAAGAAAACTTGGTCGCAGACTTTCTCTCTCGAATCCATAATAATGATGAAAATGCTCCTGTTGACGATAATTTTCTTGACGAACATTTGTTTGCTATTTCCACTAACATTCCATGGTTTGCAGACATAGCCAATTATTTGGCCACCGGAAAGTTGCCTCAACATCTCTCCCTGAGAGAAAGGCAACAAATTGTTAAGAACAGTGCAACTTATTCATGGATCGGGGGAGATCTCTTTTGTATGAGACTTGACATGATTATCAGAAGATACGTACAAGAAGATGAAACATATGATATCCTGAAAGCCTGCCATGATAGCCCCCGCGGAGGCCACTTCGCAGATAAAAAGACTGCTTACAAAGTGCTTCATCAAGGGTACTATTGGCCAACGTTGTTCAAAGACGCCAAAAAGTATGTGAGGAGCTATACAGTTGTTAGAGAATGGGTAATCCAGTACAAGAAGACGAGATGCCCTTACAAACCCAAGTGCTAGTCAAGCCTTTCAAAAGATGGGCCTTGGATTTTGTAGGACCAATCTCTCCTTCATCACGAAAAAAAAGGTACATTTTAGTTTGCACTGATTACGTAACCAAGTGGGTAGAAGCAAAATCCCTTCATTCTGCTAGTGAAGAGTTTGTTATAGATTTTCTTTACAAAGATATTTTTACTTGCTTTGGTATTCCAAGAGAAATTGTGACAGATAACGGGGCACAATTTACATCTAATTCAATGCAAGCGCTTACTCAAAGGTACCACATAAAGCACTATAAATATTCTCCATATCACCTGCAAGCAAATGGGCAGGTGGAATCTACAAACAAGGTACTAGAAGTGATCTTAACCAAGACGGTCCAACAACATCATAAAGACTGGGCAGACAGGCTTTTGGAAGCACTGCGGGCATACAAAACCGCATGGAGAAATACCACTGGCTTTACTCCATATGAGCTAGTGTATGACAAACATGTTCTTCTGCCTATTGAGCTCCAAGTGAAAACCTTTAGGAAAATTGCACAACTGGGCATAAATATATCAGAGGCATAGAAACAGAGAATATCCCAACTCAATGAGCTGGATGAAATCAGACAAGATGCAGTTCAACACACTGTTTTGGTACAGGAACGGAGAGCTCAATGGAATGATAAATTCATCAGGAAGATAGTTTTCAAGCCTGGTGACTGGGCCCTCCTTTTTTATTCTCGGTTTAAGAACTTCAGGGGAAAAATCACTACAAGATGGATGGGGCCTTACGAGATCGACACCGTCTTCGACAATGGATCAACCAAGTTAACAACAATTGATGACCGTCAACATTCTTTTGTGGTCAATGGCCATCGACTGAGGTTGTATCATCGGCCAACGTCCAAGGATAAATTTGTACGAGATATTTTATAGCATTCTGAAATGGAGGTAGTGGGTAGGGGGTCTCCTTCCCCCTCTTCCACCTCTGACTAAATCTTTTCCTTCAACTTTCTGAATGTATGTACATATTATTATACAAATATATATATATATATATATATAATGAAAAATTAATAAAAATTTAGTCTAGGCATGAA